>JAMPIV010015723.1:0-129838 GCA_024509875.1 Oreohelix idahoensis | reverse complement strand
ATTACAATATTATATTTATCACAATTACTATTGGGGGCGTACGCCCAGAAAAAAGCAATAAGAGAACATGAATTTGAGTTAGAGAAATTGAGATTGACAAGTATGAGTAATGTTAATCAGGCATCGAGTGGTAATGGTAAACCTTCTACTTACAAGGTTAAGGTTCCACCGTTCAATCAGTCCAGTGACGATATTACATTCTGGCTGGATAGATTTGAACGTTCTTGTCGTACACATAATGTGGATAAATCACAATACGCTAATCAATTAGCAGAAAACTTGAAAGGTGAATCTCTCACTAGATTATGCCTTGTAGGAGAAGCAGATAAGTATAATTATGATGTCATTAGGGCGGCTTTGATAAAAAAATACCAGCTAAGTGAGGAAGGCTATCGCCTTTTGTTTAGGACGATGGTGCCTGAGACAGGTGTAGAATTCTCAGAATTCATTGCAAAGGCACGTCTCACAGTTGATCGTTGGATTGAGCTTTCTAAAACAGAAAAAAACGTATGAAGGACTTATGGATTTGTTGCTCAGAGATAAGATTATGTCATGTGTTAACAAACCATTCCTTGAATTTATACATGAGCGTAAACCCAAATCTCTAAAGGAAATGGAAGAATATTGTTCCCAATATGTCACTGCACACTTACTTACTTAGTCGTTCCCCTTCTACCGTGAGGTGTAGAGGTTTGGAAGAGAGAGCGCCAGACTATTCTATCGGCTGTCTTCCTCCTGGCCTGGTTCCATTCTAGTCCTCGGTCCTTCAAAGATTGTCTAATGTTGTCCTCCCAGCGGACTCTGGGTCGTCCTCGGGGTCTGGATCCTTGGCTCTTTGTTTCCCATGCTTGTCGTGGTAGCCGATCTTCTCCCATTCTGCAGACATGGCCAAACCATCTTAGTTGGGACTGTTCTACTTGGGTCTGTAGGGGGTGGCATTTTAGGCCTTGGCGTATCGTCTGGTTGCGTACCATGTCTCTTCTTGTTACTTCAACCACCTTCCTCAGATATCTCATTTCTGAGGTTTGGATCTGGCTTTTATGGGTTGTAGTCATTGCCCATGACTCGCATCCATATGTCAAGACTGGGACATAGGTGGAGCGGTATACAGCCATCTTCGTTTTCTTACCAACCTCTCTCTTGCATATATTTCGCGTTCACTATGCCGTAAAATATCGACATATTCTATAAATACTAATGACCCCTAAACGTTTGCACATGGGTAAACCCCAGCAGACGCCATCATTTAAAAATAACACCGTAACAACGTCTCACAGTTGATCGTTGGATTGAGCTTTCCAAAACAGAAAAAACGTATGAAGGACTTATGGATTTGTTGCTCAGAGATAAGATTATGTCATGTGTTAACAAACCATTCCTTGAATTTATACATGAGCGTAAACCAAAATCACTAAAGGAAATGGAAGAATATTGTTCCCAATATGTCACTGCACACCCCGACGTGATTTTTGGCAACACTAAGATTAAGGAGAGTATGCCAGTTGCTTCAGCAACACCATACAATCCCAATTATTCACACAGATTTCAGGGACCTCAAAACAGATTTGATAAAAAAGGTAACCATAATAGTTATCAAAACCAAGGTAACCAATCATTTCAGGGTTCTTCTTCAAAGAACTGGAGACGAGCTGATAGCTCTCGACACAGGGGTGGTCACAATTATAGTAATTTCCATAGAGGAAGTAATTATAGAAACTATCCGAGGTATCCGTCTTGGAGTCAACAAGATCGGAATTACAGAGATACTCATTATAATGAATATGATAATGGTAACCAAGAGAACTATGACTCAAACCCAAATAGGGGTTACAATAGAGGTAACAATAACTACAGAGGTAATAATAACCGAGGTAGATCTCAAAACAGAAGACATAAACCACATTTTCAGGCAAACTCTGCACAACAAGAATCCCATGAAGCCTATAAACAGAGTAAAGACAATAATGACGCTAATAATATGGCATGTGCCGCTTTTGATTTTGGGAGAGCATCTCAGTGCCCCCAATGCAAAACATTATTTGAGCCAACCACAGTGTCTACTTTAAGCTGTGGCCATCCTCTTCCTGCTCTTCCTGCATCAGTCGCGCATGATGGAAGAGGTTCTCTTGTCTTACATAAGGGTTTAGTGAATAACAATCCAGTCTCCGTGCTATTTGATTCTGGGTGCACCACAATTGGTGTTAGGCAGTCACTCGTAGATCCTTCCCGTGCCACTGGACAAGTAGTCAAATGTGTAACATTTGGCGGCACATTAGAGAAATACTCTACTGCTATCATTAGGATTGCTACTCCTTTCTTTACAGGAGATGTACACGCATGTCTTCTTTCCGAATCCGATCGCTGACCTCATCATCGGTCGCATTCATGGAGTCAAAGAATGCACTCCGCAACAAATTTCCGCGTGGGAAAGGCAAAACATGCAGATTGCTAACGCTGTAGTCACTAGAGCTCAGGCTCTTAATATGCCTCAAACTTCATCTACTGAAGATAATGAAGTGCATAACCAAGATGATCCCTTGGTAATTTCTCGTGACTCGTTTATAAAACAGCAAGAAGATGACCCCACTCTGAAGAAATTCTTCATTCTTGCAACTAAAGGTGATCCGAATAAAGACACAAGTCGTAAATCGTGGATTACAAAGAAGAATGGCGTACTTGTACGTATGGTTCAAGACTCCATTACGTCAAGTCATTCTCAAATCCTGGTTCCCAAGAATTTGAGAGTTAAAATTTTGCAGCACGCTCACGACTCTCAGTGTGCTGGACACATGGGTTTTTCCCGTACTAAGTCAAGAGTCCTTGCGGCTTTCTTTTGGCCATTGGTAAACAAGGACATACGGATTTATTGTCGATCTTGTAAAGTATGTCAGGAAGTTAAATCCAAAGGTCCACGGCATGCTGCACCCATTCAGGCGGCAGACATTCCTATTCGGCCGTTTCAAAAAATGGCCATAGACATTATTGGTCCATTTAAGATCAAGTCTGCCAGAGGACATCAGTTTATCTTGACGTGTGTTGATATGTGCACACGTTGGCCAGAGGCTATTCCTCTGAAGAGTATTACTACTGCTGATATTGCAGATGCTCTTTGGCTTATATTTTCTCGTCTGGGGTTCCCCGGAGAGATATTGTCAGACCATGGCACCCAACTAATATCAGATACCATGTCTCAAGTAATGTCTACTCTGCAGATAGATATATCTTTAAGTAGTATCTATCATCCAATGTCTAATGGGATGGTCGAACGCCTTAATAGAACACTTAAAAACTTACTAGGGAAAATAACTGAGGATCATCCTCAAGACTGGGACAGAGTTTTACCTGCGGCCCTCTTCGCTTACAGAGAGGTCCCCAATGAACATACAGGATTTTCCCCTTTGAACTCGTCTTTGGCGCGCGTCCGCGTGGCCCTATGTCGTTGCTTCATGATCTCATAACAGCTGACAATATTGACGATGACACAAAGTCATCCTACGAATATGTCATCGCGTTGAGACAAAAGATTATCGAAGCATGCAAATTAGCAACTTCTTCTTCTGAATTTGCGAAACAGAAGGCGAGGGCAATTTGCCAATAAGAAGAGATGCTTACGACAACTTTGTCCTGGTGACAAAGCATTTGTATTACTACCTTGTAGGGAAAACAGACTACTTATTTCTTGGAAAGGTCCGTACGATATAATATCGAAAATTTCCGATGTCGACTATATTGTCGATATTGATGGGAAGCATAAAACCTTCCACATCAATATGCTTACTGAATTCCATGAACGTCCGGATTATTTGCAACCCATTTTCCAAGCAACGGACAATTCTCCAGTACAACATGGTCATTACTCATCACTGTCCGTGATACAGGATGAGGAAACAAGTTTTTCAGATGTAAATCTTCCTCTTCCAATGATCCCACTTCATTCTAGTGAATCATGGAAGAACGTTACTGTCTCTCCCGATTTGTCTCTAGGAGAACAGCGTCAAGTTTCAACTATGTTGCAAACATTTCAGGATGTACTCACTGACATCCCTGGACAAACTCATGTCATTGAACATGACATTGTTCTAACTGACCATACTCCTATTAGGGTTAGACCTTATCCAATACCTATACATTTTCAAGCACAGGTCGAGAAAGAGTTGGATGAGATGATAGATTTGAAAATAATCGAACCATCCACCTCTGCATATTCTTCGCCGATGGTTATTGTTCGGAAAAAAGACAATAACATACGTCTTGCGTTGACTATCGCAAATTGAATCAAGTAACGAAGTTCGATGCCGAACCTATGCCTTTACTGGAAGAGCTACTTACTCGACTCTCCAAATCTCATTTTTTTCACTAAACTTGATTTGTCTAAAGGATATTGGCAAGTTCCTTTATCTGAACGCGCCAAACCTCTCACGGCTTTTTCAACACCTAGAGGTTTGTTCCAATGGAATTTTATGCCTTTCGGTCTTATGAACGCACCAGCTACATTCGTACGCATGATGCGCCGAATCCTATCTTATCGGTCAGATGTCATTGCATATCTAGACGACATCTGTCTTTTCAGCGATACTTGGGAAGATCACTATTCAGGGTTAGATGAATTGCTGTCTACTTTGCGCGAGCACAACCTGACAGCGAAACCCTCTAAAGCCTATATTGGTTTTAGCGAAATTTCTTTCCTAGGCCACCGAGTTGGTCATGGTTTCCTAAAGACAGAGGACCATAATACTAGTAAGATACTTAACATCTCTATCCCTAAGACTAAAAAACAGGTGAGAAGTCTGTTAGGTCTTATTCAATTTTATGGCAGATTCATTCAGAATCTATCCTCTATCATGGCACCTCTTTCTACACTTTTAAAGAAAGGTTCGCCTAATATGGTCCACTGGTCTCAGGAATGCCAATGCTCTTTGGATAAGATTAAAACATTGTTTTTTCAACACCACCTATTTTAGTGTTACCTACTAAAGATAAGACATTTGTTCTTCGTAGTGATGCTTCATCCACTGGGATTGGAGCGGCACTAATGCAAGAGTACTCTGGAACTCTGCATCCGGTAATGTATATTTCCAGAAAACTTAATGCGGCAGAAAGGAATTATTCGGTTTTAGACCGTGAGCTATTAGCTATGGTTTGGTCGATCCTCAAACTACAGAGATTCCTTCTAGGCGCACATTTCATAGTAGAAACCGACCAAAAAGCTCTTACTGCTATACAGAGTAAGAATTTGAAGAGCTCGAGGTCTACTCGATATGCAATTGCTCTTCAACCTTTTCATTTCTCTGTGCGAGCTATTCGTGGATCAGATAATGTGATGGCAGACATTCTGTCAAGATGCCCACATGATACCACATAACTATTAGGGCTTAGACTTCTTGATATGTCTAGTTCTATAGTAGTTCCTTTTCTATATCAAGATAGATACACATTTGTAATTTAATAATATAATGATTGTATCACTACTTAGCGGTTCATTGATGTTTATTCACCGCTGTGCTTTGATGATTTTTCTTCATAAATCATAAATTTAAGATATCTAATACGAAATTATGGTATGAAATTTTTTAGGCATTGTGTAATTGCCAGAATTGTATTATACTTTGATGACACCTTCCTGGAAAAATTTACTTGTAGAGAAATAATTTCTCTCAGTTTATGAGATACATTCTCACCAGTCGCTCCATAAGTCGACGTAGCCTCATATTAGGCGTTATATTTATTCCTGATATTTTCATCTGCGCATTATTCATGCGTTGTGAGCCTATTGTACGTTGCTCCTAGATGTATTTCAAAAAAAAAATGTTTCATTTTTTTTTTACCGGGAGGTGGGGTAAGACTGTTACGTGCAGTCTTTGATATCTTGCAATATTATACATTTGTATGCTTGTTATGTTCGCAAATATTTTGTAAACAAAATAGATACTCTTCTTTGCTTAAGGAAAAGTCAATATTGAGTTACTTCCCCTTGAAAGGAGTTTCGACCGAACTCCGCGGATGAATCCAGTTTTTCTGCGATTTATTCTTTGTTTGGGTAGAAATAGGTTGTTCTTGCTTCGGTGTATCTATGGCCTGAATTTATGTGATTGTTTGTCTGGGTAGGACGAGTCTGTCTTATATCTGTATATCTTTACATATCTAAGTCGAACTATATGGTCGTTTGTCGTTAGAAAGGTCAAAGGGCTGTTCGGCGGATGTGTCGCTAGAGAGGTGTGATTTGGCTTCGCCCTGATGGGGGCTGTGATTTTTCTATGTCGGCTTGTCGCCGGAAAAAGTGATCTCAGTATTTTATGGGGAAAGTGATAGTCGTCTAGACCTATCGTGTATGCTTTACCCCAGTGTTTATTCGTATTGCCAAGGAATGGCAGAATCATATTTCTGATACCAAGGTAACAAAAGATACTTATTATGAACTCTGGCTAGGCCACCGTTTCTCGATAGACACGATTTGTACGTCTGAGGAAATAATTATCTAGATGAAAACGACATTCATTCCTAGCAGCAATATATATATTGTATGATGAAATCAATTGTATTATGATAGCATCTACAGAGCAACGAGAACATTTAATGAATGATTAACTTTGATTCAGTTGTATCCAAACGTGAGTGACAGCTCACGAGAGAAGCCATCTTGTATCCAAATATTTTTGACTTTCAAGAAGAGAAAGGGATATCCCGTATTATCGCTTGATGAGTCCAGAGATCACTGTTACACATGAGAACCCAGTACTAGCGGTTCAATATGATTATATGAACAATATGTGCTGAATATTAGTTCAAGGAATCTTCGCTAGACGAGGTTAGGTCTAGAAGCCATCTTGAATATTGTTGATAATCTGACGTGCTTGTCAGTAAACTCAGATGATATATATATATGGGCAATACTGAGTGCTTGTCCACTGACAGTCCATTATACTACTATTCTACATGAGTGCCCATGTATTATTGCAAGACCATTTATCCACTGTACTATGATGTATTATGCCAACCTGTGATTTGTCACTATTCGTGCTGTCGAGTGTGTACGTCCAATTAAACTGTAGCAAAGGTACACAGTCGTTGGTGTCGATGACTTCCAGCCATACATGAGTGTGAGAAAAAGACCATTTGTCAACACCACGAACTCTTCTTATCATTCGCGTATTATACTCACAATCCATGTCTACACACCACTGCGTAGGTCGAGTTGACATTCCATACTCAAACCACGAGCAACACAACAACACAGATTGTAGCACTGGTTTGTGTACACTACAGTGGAGCAAACAACACCGTAGAGACTTATCAACTGGTGGACATCATTAATTGAAAAAAGAGGTATTTATCAAAGTGATAGTGGTAAATATGTGAGAATAAAGGTGTAAGAAATAGATTTCACGAGTGAATTCAGTCTCTGGACTGAATAGTTTCTCTAGTCTAGCCTATCTATACGACTGTATTTTAGTGTAAGACAGTCTTTAAACCCCTTATATCTAGAAATATAAGTTAAACTAAACACACTGTGACGACTTGCCCAATCTTCTCTTCTTTTTTTTTTAAATTTACGAGACATTTTTTTCTCATCTGCAATGCATGATCGGAACGGCGGTAAAAAATATCACGGAAAATCTCGATCGTGGATGTTCTCCTAGCATCTAATACTATTTTTAGATACGACGTCATTGTTGACCTGACCTCGGTAGCTAGAAACCCACTTTAATTTAGGACAGACTACTTAAACTTAGGTAGAACCAGTTAATGTCACTTTAGGAAACCCCCACGTGACTTTTAACGTTAATTATTGGAGCGTCTATATGATGCCAAAGTCACATGATGCACGCTTCGGGTCACGTGCCCAAGCGAAAATCACCCGCTAAAAGTGCGCCAAAAACGGCAATTTTTCACTTGCGCCCAGGAAACCGAGAAAGCTAGACCTAATCCAGATAGCGGCAAATTCACGCATTAAAAGCACTGTGAAGCCACGTGTCTATAAATTGCTGATTAGAGTCCATCTTTGAGTAGGTAAGTGAAAATCTCGCTAGAAAATAGTATTATGGTGAAATGTGTAGTACCTTGCAAAATCGACGCAAGATTGGTATGAACTGCGTTTACTTTATTCATATTTTTGTTTTACGATCACATCCAGCCATATGTGATCGGGTGTATTTTATGATCCCACGGGATATGTACTAAATGTTCATAATAATGTTAACGGGAATATATATATATATATATATATATATATATATATATATATATATATATATATATATATATATATATATATATATATATATATATATATATATATATATATATATATATATATATATATATATATATATATATATATATATATATATATATATATATATATATATATATATATATATATATATATATATATATAAAAAATTCGTTATATTCGAAAGACGCTTAGACGAGGGAAAATTAATATTAATACTGATGGTGACAGACCGTGACATATATTCAGTTTAAATTACATGACGATTGGACCAGAAATGAAGTGTTGTGATAATGTCGTCAGACAATTCTAAAACACTGGTGTCCAATTATTTGTTAAATTCATCATAATCGACATGACGATTAGGCTAGAGGCACAGAACTAGAATACTGTCGCCTGACATTTCTAGGATAATTTGGTGGGTTTAACTGACATTTATAATAATTCATCGTGTTACGTTGGCGATAAATCAGTACTAAAATAATTATAATACTGCCACTTGGGCAGAGAAATATAATAAGAAAGGGGGGAAACTTGATTTCAAGATTAGGCTCTAGACATATGATGTTAGAGACTAAAATCTGATATGACTGGCAGACGGACGGCTTAGGGAAAGACGGCTTTCTAAAGTTAGAAAATTAATGAAGCCGTATTTGTCTTCAGTCTATGGTGGAGCCTTGCACGACAGTCCAATCTCAGAGCAGAATACGGAGTCGAGCACAGTGAAGGCAAATCCGAACCATTCAAGACCTACCTGGTGCAACGTCAGGAGACCGGAGAACTAACCACACTTCACTATCAGCCAGGGGCTGAAAAGCTAAGTTCCTATGAAAAGGGAACTCACCATGTCAATGCCATATCTTTTGTCAGCCATGATGTAAAACACTTGAATTGTGAGATGCATATTACATACAGCAGACACTAATTCCATCGACAATACTATCACTCACCATCTATTCATTTTAATTTTAATAAACCATTTGGGTGTATATAATGTACCCCATGCCTTGTTCCTTCTATTCGATGTTGAATATTGTCTGATGTTTATCCTCCTTTATAAGGGGGGGGGGGCCTCGTAAAATATAATATAATCACAGTATAATTAAGGATAATAATAATAGATATCAGAGAAGGGGACGACGGTAGCGAGAGACCAAATATCTCCTTACAAACTTTGCCAGACCTGTCTAGTTAGGAGAATTTACCCTCTTTGTCTCCCTTCAGCCGGTGGAGAAACCCAACAGGATTTCTTGAGCCAAATCTTCCTCGGGGTGATCCAGGAAAATTTCACATTCACATCTATTATTTCTTCTAATTAATTCTTATCCTTCCTACGCTACGCCACACTGGGGTCTCGGTCCGGGATTTGAACTTATGTATTTTTATCATACCTCTGGGATAGTATCATTCATTCATTCATTACAGTATACCATTTAAACACATGTATTTTCACAAAATAGCTCTAGAAAGACAGAAAACACTTTTTCTAGAATTTCAGGCAATAATTTTGCAATAGAAATTGGCTCAGGCATTGATTGGTGAATACCTTTATATATGTTGTGTTTTATTTAAGTTAGTTCATGATTTAGTATTTCAATGAATTACAGACATTAAGTCTCCATAACTGTAGTAATTTCATTCTCTAGCAGTTTGATAATTAGTTAGTTTTTGCTTGGTGTTAGAAACACTATTGGAAGGTATTACTATCTTACTCAGTGTGGACTATAACAGAAAAAAATGGCTGAAATAGTTAAGCTTAAGGCAGCTGTTAAAATCAGTTTTTTAAGCAAGGAAATTTAAACATTAATATTTTTGCATGTCAGGTCAGATTTTGTTGTTGTCTCCATTGATTTATTACTTGCGCGTATAAAATTATTTGATCGAGATTTTTTCTCGAATATCATTCGAGATCTTTCCAGAAGGTTCTCGTATGAGCTCAACTCACGTTTCGCGGTTATCCGCGCATGCGTGATTGTTGAGCGGGTCTGAGTTACGGCAAATCCTGTGGCAGTCGTCCCTGGGTTTTGGCCGAGAAGGAGCTCCGCCATGTTTTTCTGACTGTGTGTACGGGGAAGATAGTTTTTGTGAGATTAAAATGTTGGAGGTTCCCCCCTGATATATATATTTCTAAAGCCGAGGATTATATTTATGAGGCTTATTCCTGATGTTATCAGAGAAGGTAAATAGAACATTTATATTATTTGACGCCAGGGACTTATATCGGCGTATTCCTATTGTTATCAAAGAAAGTAAAGAGAACATTTATTATTATACTGCGATGCCTGCAGTTTGCTTAGAGGAGCCATTGAGATATTATTATACTGCGATGCCTGCAGTTTGCTTAGAGGGGCCACTGAGATATTATTAGCACTGCGATGCCTGCAGTTTGCTTAGAGGAGCCATTGAGATATTATTATACTGCAATGCCTGCAGTTTGCTTAGAGGAGCCATTGAGATATTATTATACTGCGATGCCTGCAGTTTGCTTAGAGGAGCCATTGAGATATTATTATACTGCGATGCCTGCTGTTTGCTTAGAGGAGCCATTGAGATATTATTATACTGTGATGCCGGCAGTTTGCTTAGAAGAGTCATTGATCTATTGAATGCATTGAACTATTGTGATTTACATGATGTGCTTAAACCGTGTCCTATTGACAGTGTATCAGTGATGTCCTTGTTACTGTGAAGTAATAAATCGTAAACAACCGTACCACAGCCGTTTCAACATTTCCTGAATATTATATGTACTTTTGGTGTGTGTGATCATCATTGCAATATATTAGGACTACACGCATTCGCGTCCATTGACTTGTCTATACACCCACACACCATGTCGGCCATCTGTAAGCCCGACTATGCTGTTCACCTCTAACAGCGCACATAATATAGCCCATCTACATCCATCCTGACGATGTCCAACGTTTGCTGATGTCATCAAGAATACAATATTAACAATTGTCATCTGACACCACTTATCGCAACTATATATATATATATATATATATATATATATATATATATATATATATATATATATATATATATATATATATATATATATATATATATATATATATATATATATATATATATTCCTGGTAGGTTCAACCAAGCTGGACTGGTCTGTGTGGGTAGGGGTCAGACAAAAGCTGGTACCCTGGTCCTCCAGGTTGGGGTTTTTAGCATAGGGCTGACACCCCTGTCTATGTAAAAAAAAACAATGAAGTTACGGAAACAACATCAAATGAACAAACTTTGCTGCGGGATGGACATTCGGAGTCTGTGGCTCGTATGACTGTCAGTGGTGAAAGCCGAAAGGAAGCCACTGACATGAAAACGGATGTCCTGACCGCAAAACAGGATACAAGAATAGGATTTTGGAATGTCAGGACAATGTACGAGACAGGTAAACTAAGACAGGTCACGGCAGAAATGAGAAACTATAGGTTACACATCCTGGGGATAAGCGAGAGCAGATGGACAGGGGCAGGAAAAGTTAAAACAGCAACAGGAGAAACAGTACTTTACTCTGGAAGAGAGGATGGACAGCACAGTGAAGGTGTAGCCATTATTCTACAGAAAGGGATAGAAAGGACATTACTGGAATGGAAACCCATCAACAACAGACTGATACGATTGAGATTGAGAGGGAGATTCACCAACACTACAATAATACAATGCTACGCACCAACGAATGATAGCGATGAGGAGGTCAAGGATGAATTCTATCAACAACTGCAGAAAGAAATGGAGGACACACCTAGATATGATCTTGTTATAGTAATGGGAGACCTCAATGCGAAAGTTGGTACACACAATACATATAATGAAAGAACAATGGGGAAATGCGGCAGCGGAATAGCAAACGAAAATGGGGATAAGCTAATAAGTTTCTGTAGCATTAACAACCTGGTCATTGGAGGAACACTTTTCCCACATAAGGAAATTCACAAGTTAACATGGGAATCCCCAAATGGTCGGGACAGAAACCAGATAGACCACATCATGGTTAACGGTAGATGGAGACATGCATTACAAGATGTGAATGTAAGAAGAGGTGCAGATGTGGGAAGCGATCACCATTTAGTAGTTGCAAAACTGAAAGTGAAACTAAGAAGGGCTGGACCAACTGTAACTACACAGAAAAGGTTTGACATCAGCAAATTGAAGGACCCCCTTACCAGAAAAGCTTTTGCGGCCGACATTAAGAAACGATATCAATTTGCCAAAAGCCAGGAAAAGACATTGACTGATGATATAGACCAGAATTTTAACACCATTTCAACAATATATAAGGAAAGTAGCAAATCATGCTTAGGATTCCAGGAAAGGAAGAAGCAAGAC
The DNA here is from genome assembly GCA_024509875.1 of Oreohelix idahoensis. Classification (NCBI taxonomy): domain Eukaryota; kingdom Metazoa; phylum Mollusca; class Gastropoda; order Stylommatophora; family Oreohelicidae; genus Oreohelix; species Oreohelix idahoensis. The sequence goes on along the minus strand of JAMPIV010015723.1, from coordinate 117,261 downwards.
TGGATAACACCAGAAACACTAAACACCATAAAGATGAGAAAGGAAATGAAAAGAAAGAAAACAGAAGCGAAGTCCCCAAGGTTAAAGCAACTATATAGCGAACAGTACAGTCAACTGGACAGGGAAGTTAAACGCCAAACCCGAGCCAACAAAAGGAATTTCCTAGACGATCTTGCAAAACAGACAAAAGAGGCAGCACTGAGAAATGAACAAAGCACAGTATACAAAATAACTAAATTCATCAGCGGAAAACAAGGTGCAAACAATATTACATTAGTAAGAGATAAGCAAGGAAATCTCATCAAGACAGCAGAGGGACAGGAAACAAGATGGGCAGAGCACTTCAGAGAAACTCTGAACAAGGAAATACCAGAGACACAATTGAATGTTCCTGATGCTGAAAACGATCTAGATGTAAATACAGACATTCCACGAAAAGAAGAAATCATCACAGCAATCAAAGGGTTAAAGAACGGTAAAGCTCCGGGCCATGATAACTTAAATGCAGAGCTATTTAAGACAGACCCTGTGCTAGCAGCAGAAGTATTAGAACCACTATTTGCACAAGTGTGGAAAACGGGGACAACACCATCAGAGTGGAACAAAGGAATAATTGTCAAATTGCCCAAGAAGGGAGATCTTTCAGACTGCAATAATTGGAGAGGAATCACTCTTCTCTCAGTTCCCAGCAAAATACTAGGCAGGATAATTATACAGAGAATTTCAAAGGAGTAGACTACAAACTGAGGAAAGAACAAGCAGGATTTAGAAAGAACAGAAGATGTGTAGACCATATATTCACTCTCAGGAACATTATAGAGCAGTGCTCAGAATGGCAAAGACAGCTTTACATAAATTTTGTTGATTTTGAAAAGGCTTTTGACAGCATACATAGGGACAGTTTATGGAAAATACGGAGGGCTTATGGAATTCCAAGCTGCATAGTGTCAATCATAAAAAGCCTCTATGCCAACTTTACGTGTAGTGTTGGGCAGAGCAACCTAACCTTCGAGGTGAAGACAGGAGTACGACAGGGATGCCCCTTATCAACCACTCTATTTTTAACAGTCATAGACTGGGTGATGCGCCAGACAACAGAGGGGAGTCCAAGAGGAATAAGATGGACGACATTTTCAACATTGGAAGATCTGGAATATGCAGATGACATTGCACTGCTGGCACATTCACATCAACACATCAAGGAAAAAACGGATAGACTTAATACATTTAGCCAGCAGGTGGGCTTGAACATCAATTTAAAGAAGTCTGAGGTCATGACGCTCAATGTGAGCAACCCTGAGCCCATATCAGTAAGGAATCAGCAACTGGTACAGACAGATACCTTCACATACCTAGGAAGCATAGTAACACCAGACGGTGGGGCAGGCAAAGACATCAACATCAGAATGAATAAGGCAAGAACAGCCTTCTTTAGCCTAAATAACATCTGGAAGTCCTCCCAATACAGCACAAGCACAAAATTAAGATTATACCAGAGTTGCGTGCTTTCTGTGCTTCTCTATGGTGCGGAATGCTGGAGAGTCACAGAGAAGGAAATGTCAAAATTGTCCTCTTTTCACACAACATGCCTAAGAAAAATTCACCGAATCTTTTGGCCGAATACCATCACCAACCAAGATCTGCTTACTCGTAGCAAGCAAGAGGACATGCATACCATCATAGCTGGCAGACGCTGGAGCTGGGTTGGTCATGTCCTCAGAAGAGACCCCGATGCCATCACAAGAACAGCTATGCTTTGGACCCCTGAAGGAAAGCGAAAGAGAGCCGACCAAAAACAACTTGGCGGAGGACTGTGGAGGCTGAGATGCAAAGAATGAACCAGAGTTGGGGCACTGTACGAAGGATGGCCACCGACCGTGCAAAGTGGAATCAATTTGTTGTTGCCCTACAAGACGCCACTAGGCGTGATGGCCACTGACTGCTTTGACGGTCGGTGGTTAAGGATATATATATATCCTTATATGGAGTACAAAGATATCTCGGTACTCATGGCATAGGCTGTATGAATCGAAATGGCGAAAGACTTCTAGAACTTTGTGAAATATCAAACCTCGTTGTGGCAGACACCATCTTTCCACATAAGAATATCCACAAGATAACATGGAATTCACCTGATGGCAGAACTAAGAACCAGATAGATCACTTCTGCATAAGCGCTAAATTTCGCTCATCAGTTCAAGACGTCAGAGCATACAGAGGTGCAGAGATCGGAAGCGATCATAACCTCTGCATAGCTAAAATGAGAATTAAACTGAAGAAGTTATACCAACCGAATAAAAATAGAAGAATAGATGTACACAGACTGCAATCAAATGATATAAAGAAGGAATATAATGTCAAAATGAACAACTATTTCGATGCTTTAGGCAAAATTGACAACGATATCACCACCAAGACAATCGATACTAAATGGGAACAACTGAGAACAGCAATGACAGAAGCAGCTGTAGCGACCACCGGATACCTAGTACATAAAAAGAAAAAATGGATGAGAGAAGATACTTGGGATAAAATACAAGAAAGGAAAACAGCAAAACTTAAACTACTAGCGGCAAGTACACATAATGCAGTTGAATCTTGCAAACTAACTTATAACTTGTTAAATAAAGAAGTGAAGACAAAAACTCGAAGAGATAAAAGACATTTCATCAATGAACTGGCCGTAGAAGCTGAAAATGCTGCAAGAACTGGTAATAGTAGGTGCCTTTATCAAATTACAAAACAACTATGTCACCAGCCTACTGCTATGGAAACACCTGTTAAAGGTAAATTAGGGAATTCAATACCAACAGAAAAAGAACAAATGAAGAGATGGGCTGAGCACTTCATGGAGGTGCTAAACAGACCACCACCAACAGTAACACCTGATTTTAATAATGAAACATCCACAACCACCTTGCCAATAACTTGCGATGAATTCACGCTGGACGAGATCAAACAAGCCGTTAAAAGATTAAAAAATTTTTAAAGCTGCTGGAGTTGACGAAATTTCAGGGGAAATGATTAAAGCAGTTAATGACAACAACCTCTTGAGAATTTTAGATATTATAAATGAAGTATGGAGAGAAGAACAACCACCACAACAATGGAAAGACAGTATTATTGTAAAGTTACCGAAGAAAGGTGATCTATCAGACTGTAATAACTGGCGTGGTATATCTCTATTATCAGTACCTGGAAAATTATTATGTTGCATGATGTTAGAAAGACTTAAATTGCATGCTGACGAAAAGATCAGAGAAGAACAAGCGGGTTTCAGGCCGAAACGATCATGTATTGATCAAATATTCACACTAAGAACAATTATAGAAGAATCAGTGGAAAGGCAATCGCCACTTATTATCACCTTCGTCGATTTTCAAAAAGCCTTTGATAGTCTACACCGCCCATCATTGTGGAAGATACTTACAATCTATGGTTTTCCAACAAAATATGTGAATATAATCAAAGCGCTATATGACAATGCAAGATGTTGTGTTAGAACAAATAAAGGGAATACAGAATGGTTTACAGTAGAAACAGGGGTGAAACAAGGCTGTATTATGTCACCACTACTTTTTGGAATAGCTATTGATTGGGTTATGAGAAACTATACCCACAATGAACAATTGGGTATAAAATGGACAAATGGAAAATTCCTGGGGGACCTGGATTTCGCAGATGATGTAGCATTCTTAAGTTCAACACCAAGACAATCCCAAGAAGCAATAAATAATTTGTGTCATCTCTCGGTTAAAATTGGTCTCCAAATAAATGCCTCTAAAACTAAAGCTATGAACTTTTCTAACGAGACCTTTGATATCATCTTGAACGGGGAAAAACTACAGAAAGTTGAAAGTTTCAATTATTTAGGCAGTAAATAATGACTCAGGATGGTGACACAACAAGAGAAATCCATACTAGAATTGCTTTGGCAGCTAGCGCCTTCAATAGATTATCTAACATTTGGAAATTACGATCATTGAATATACATACCAAGCTTCGTCTGTTTAATTCAAATGTTATCTCAGTGTTAACATACGGCTGTGAGAGTTGGAAAATAACAAAATCATTGGAGAACAAGCTGAATACATTCGAGAACAAATGTCTTAGAAAACTCATGAACATCAGTTGGAAAGAATTCAAGACTAATCGACAAATAAGAGAAGACTCTAGGCAGAAATATGTCTCCGACTATATAAGGAAAAGACGATGGTCATATATCGGTCATGTCCTACGAATGCAAAACAACAGAATACCACTACAGGCGCTCACTTGGGTTCCTGAGGGTAAGCGGAAAAAAGGAAGACCAAAAGAAACACTCAGAAGAACAATAATAAGAGAAGGAAGAACGTTGGGCCTAAATAATGTGCAAGAGCTAAGAGGAGTGGCGTCACAACGAACAACTTGGAGAGCACTGGTTTCTGCCTTATGCGCCGTGTTTGGCGCTTAAAGAATTTATTATTATTATTATATATATATATATATATATATATATATATATATATATATATATATATATATATATATATATATATATATATATATATATATACACTTCTACGCTGACTTCTAAACAGTGCCTTCTACAGCAGCACTAGGGGAGGCCGGTAGAGATCTGGGTTGTAGTGGGGTGGACCTTGCTAATTATGTCAGAGTCGAGACTGATAAGCATTACGCTCGAGAAAAAGCGAAAGCTGAAAGAGAAGAGCGAATAAAGTTAGCAGAAATAGATGAGAGGATAAAAGCTGTAGACGCTAAGGAAAGAAGCGAGAGAGATGAACGCGAGCATGCACTGAAGATGAAGCAGTTAGAGATGCAGGGACAGGCTCAAAGAGTTGAACCGGTAGCCGGTGCGACAGCATCTACATCATCAGGCAACCTATTGCCGCGGTCAGATGATATGCCCTCCTTGCATACGGGGAGCCCAGGACCTTTACCATCCTCACATGTGTCAAACTTGGGACCCTTGACGTTTCCATTCGAAGCTTTCTCGGAACGAGCTGACTCTATCGATGTGTATTTGGACAAATTTGAGAAGTTTGCCACCACGTTTGGTTTGAAGAGAACCAAGTGGAACCTGAAACTGTCGCAAGGGCTTAGGGGAACTGCTTATGAAGTGTATAGCAAGCTTCCTCCAGGTTTACAGGAAGACTACGACTCTCTGAAAAAGGCATTACTGGTTCGTTATGAGCTACATGCTGACGCCTATAGGAAGAGGTTCCGTAACTCTAGGAGGGAAGTTGGAGAGAGCGTTGCTCAGTTTGCTGTGAGACTGGATTCCTACGTGGAGAAGTGGGGTGCCTTAGGGAATTTTACTCATGATTGGGAAGGCCTGAAGGAAATGGTCATGATCGAACAACTGAAGGACACCATGACTTCTGACATGAGAAGATTCCTGACAGAGAATGGGGCCATCACTTTAGAATCCATAGTCCAGTTAGCGGAACGGTATCAGGCAGCACTATCAGAGAATCCACCACCATGACCGAAACAACCAGATTACGTATCGAGACAGACAGCTCAGTCACACGTGGACCCCCAAGTGAAACCACCTCATACTAACTTCAAAAAGCATGACAAGCCAGACTACAAGACTACTCAGAGATCAACTTTCCAGCAGCAGAGGCAAGGGGAAAAATGGTGTAAGCACTGTAGAACAATCACCCACAATACGCAGGAGTGCAACCGAAAAAACCCACCTCATCATGCTTCCTGCTTACGTAAAGGAGCCGAAAGGGGAAATGGACCGGAAGAACCTCTAGACAAACCCCGACATCCCCCGGTCATTGAGGCAGTACTCGTAAACGACCAAGAGGTGACCTGCTTTTATGATACAGTTGTCTGTGCCTCCCTAGTCAAGCCTGACCAGATGACAGTAGACACTATAGAAATACAAGGACCTACTAAAAGTGCAGCACCTATGCATTTGGCCATAGCCAAGATTCAGGTCAAATCAAAATATGTGACTGGGGAAATCAGTGCAGCGATCTTGGACGACCCTATTTATCCCTTGATCTTAGGGTGTAGGTATGTGTTCTTGGGAGAACCCATTCACCCATTGGTTGTGGCGGCTGTCACCACTAGAGGACAGGCCAAACGGAATACGGAGTTGGAATCCCCACCCAACATCCTTCCAGAGGAATTAAAAAAGGCACAAACTGAGGATCAATCTCTAGCGCCCTGCTTCAAAAAAACTACCGAGAGCATACACTCCTCTCCAAAAGGGAGACTTCTACAAGAAAAATGGGCTGTTGCATCGGAAAGCAGGAAATGGAGGACAGGAACATGGGCAACTTGTTGTTCCGACAGCATACAGAGCACAAGTACTAGAAATGGGTCATGCCCTTCCGTTTAGTGGCCATATGGGTATAAGTGCCACGATTCAGCGTATTTCATGTCATTATTATTGGCCAGGTATCAACGCAGATATTCAGAGATATGTGAAATCATGCCCGCAGTGCCAGAGGACAGCGCCGAAACACTGGACAGCCCCAGCCACTCCAGGAGAAATGCCAATCTTGGGCACACCATTCGAACGAGTAGCGGTGGATATTGTGGGTCCACTTACTCGTAGCAAAAAGAGAAACAGTTATATACTCACGTTAGTGGATTTTTGCTCCATGTGGGCAGAGGCTATCGCTATGCCCGCCTGTGATTCCAAGCATGTTGATGAGGCTCTGCTCACCATATTTACTCGGCTAGAGATTCCATCACAGATCCTGACAGATAATGGTTCCCAATTCCGAGGAAAACTCACTGAGGAAGTATTTAGGATATTTCAGGCTAGACATATCAACACCTCTCCCTACCACCCCCAAGCAAATGGCCAGGTGGAGCAGTTTAACGGGACCCTTATTTCCATCCTTCAGAAACTTGCGCAAGAAAAACCAGAGAGCTGGGATCAATACTTACCCGCATCACTATTTGCTTACCGCGAAGTACCCCGCAATTCTACTGGGATGCCACCTGCCACATTGCTGTTTGGTAGACCTATAAATGGACCTCTAGAGGCACTGTTACGTACTTGGACAGATGATAAAGCTGATGAAACGGTCACCTCTGCATCTCAATACGTGAATGAGTTGACCCAACGCCTTAAAACAGGATGGGAACTGGCAAAAGAAAACGTACGCCGTACACGTCGTAAACATGCACGTTACTACAACCGCACTGCAAAGGATAGGGAGCTAGAAGTAGGAGAACAGGTCTTATTACTCCTGCCCAGTAGCAATAATAAATTGCAAATCGGGTGGAGAGGTCCATATAAAATTGTTGAGAAGATGTCGCGCACCAATTACAAGATTGCCATAAAGGGGAAGCAGAAAATTTACCACATAAACCTGCTGAAGAAATATTACAAGAGACCGGGTGCAGAACCAGCACATTTCATGACACTGGCTATTGCGACGGAAACTGAGGCAGAACCCCTGACCTCATGTGAATACCCTCTTCGCCAGGGCGAAACTCACCAAGATGGTAGGATCAGTTCAACTTTAACGGAGGATCAGCAGGCACAGGTGAAACAGTTGTTGAGAAAACACACTAGTACACTCACGGATAAACCTGGCATGACCAACCTGATAGAATTTGATATGAAGCTAACAGACCTCCCCCCAGTACGAGTTAAAAATTATCCTGTTCCTTATACTAAGGGAAAGGCATTGAGGGAGGAAATCGAGTATCTGTTTAAGGAAAATATTATCTCAAAATCAGAGTCTCCTTATAGTGCGAGCGTGGTGTTGCTTAGAAAATCAACAGGAGAACATCGCCTCTGCATAGACTACAGAAAGCTAAACGCTGTAACTGAATTTCAAGCGGAGCCCTTACCTGATCAGAATCAGCTTTTCACCAAGCTGAGTAGAGCCCGATACTTTTCGAAGATAGACCTTAGCAAAGGGTACTACCAGATCCTGGTAAAAGCGGAAATTCGACACATGTTAGCATTCAGTACTTCTGAGGGCCATTACGAGTTTAATGTATTGCCATTTGGGCTAAGCAATGCCCCAAGCGTCTTTACTCGTATGATGAGGAAGTTACTGGAACCCCTGAACCACCCTGGGATAAATAATTTCATGGACGACACACTTATTGCAACAAACACCTTTTATGAGCACCTGGACGCGGTTTCCCTACTCTTTGAAAGACTTAGAGAAAAAGGACTCACCGCTCGCCCTACAAAATGTCAAATTGCATGCGAGCAGTTAGAATTCCTAGGACACACCATCTCGCATGGATTATGTTCCCAGATGCACGTAATATTGAGAAGTTACAGTGTGCCCCAAGACCCCAGACTAAAAAGGATGTCAGGTCATTTGTGTCTCTATGTGGCTTCTACCAGAGATATATTAAAGATTTTAATGCCCTGAGTGCGCCACTGACCGCGTTAACCAAGAATGGGAACCCGGACAAAGTAACCTGGACAGCGGAGTGCGAAAATGCCTACACGCTGCTGAAGGAGAAACTCACAGCTAGGCCAATTCTGTGACTGCCTGACTTAACTCTGAATTTTACGCTGCAAACCGATGCTAGCAATATAGGGATAGGAGCCACTCTCCTCCAGCCTGGTGAGGGACCTTCCGCAACGCTATTCCCCATTGCATATGCTAGTAGGAAATTGAACTCGGCTGAACAGAACTACTTTACCATCGAACGAGAATGTCTGTCGCTTATCTAGGCGGTGCAGAAGTTTCAACCATATTTATACGGGAAAAAGTTCACGGTGCAGTGTGATCACCAACCGTTGATATTTCTTGCAGCATCGAAGAACCTTAATGCCCGGCTTATGAGATGGTCACTCCTGTTGCAGCCATATTCATTTCACATAGAATACATACCTGGGAAGAACAACGTAGGGGCAGATTTCTTTAGCAGACATCCGAATGCAAACGAGGAAAAATAAGAGGCTGTAAAAGAAGAGGAAGACAGGACCAGAGGAGTTGGACGGAACGTCAAACTTGATGAGGGGCTTGTGTGACGACTTGCCCAATCTTCTCTTCTTTTTTTTAATTTACGAGACATTTTTTTCTCATCTGCAATGCATGATCGGAACGGCGGTAAAAAAAATCACGGAAAATCTCGATCGTGGATGTTCTCCTAGCGTCTAATACTATTTTTAGATACGACGTCATTGTTGACCTGACCTCGGTAGCTAGAAACCCGCTTTAATTTAGGACAGACTACTTAAACTTAGGTAGAACCAGTTTATGCCACTTTAGGAAACCCCCACGTGACTTTTAACGTTAATGATTGGAGCGTCTATATAATGCCAAAGTCACATGATGCACGCTTCGGGTCACGTGCCCAAGCGGAAATCACCCGCTAAAAGTGCGCCAAAAACGGCAATTTTTCACTTGCGCCCAGGAAACCGAAAAAGCTAGACCTAATCAAGATAGCGGCGAATTCACGCACGAAAAGCACTGTGAAGCCACGTGTCTATAAATTGCTGATTAGAGTCCATCTCTGAGTAGGTAAGTGAAAATCTCGCTAGAAAATAGTATTGTGGTGAAATGTGTAGTACCTTGCAAATCGACGCAAGATTGGTATGAACTGCGTTTACTTTATTCATATTTTTGTTTTACGATCACATCCAGTCACATGTGATCGGGTGTATTTTATGATCCCACGGGATATGTACTAAATGTTCATAATAATGTTAACGGGAATATATATATATATATATATATATATATATATATATATATATATATATATATATATATATATATATATATATATATTTAATATATATATATATATATATATATATAATATATATATATATATATATATATATATATATATAATATATATATATATTTATATATATATATATATATATATATATTAATTTCTATATTAATTCGTTATATTCGACCGACGCTTAGACGAGGGGAAATTAATATTAATACTGATGGTGACAGACCGTAACGTATATTCAGTATAATTTACATGACGATTGGACCAGAAATGAAGTGTTGTGATAATGTCGTCAGACAATTCTAAAACACTGGTGTCCAATTATTTGTTAAATTCATCATAATTGACATGACGATTAGGCTAGAGGCACAGAACTAGAATACTGTCGCCCGACATTTCTAGGATAATTTGGTGGTTTAACTGGCATTTATAATAATTCATCGTGTTACGTTGACGATAAATCAGTACTAAAATAATTATAATACTGCCACTTGGGCAGAGAAATATAATAAGAAAGGGGGGAAACTTGATTTCAAGATTAGGCTCTAGACATATGATCATAACCCTCCACTCCCAAAGGAGCATAGGCCTTCAACAAACACATGCCAAGTCCTCCTGTCACGTGCCATCATCTCAAGTTCTTTCCATGTTCTCCTCATCATTTTCACCTCTGTTTCCAACTCTCTTCTCCATGTACTTCTTGGTCTTCCTCTGCCTCTCTTGCCCTGGGGGTTCCAGAACAAGGACTGTCTTGTAATGCTATCAACAGGTTTCCTCAGTGTGTGTCCTATCCATCGCCATCGTCTTCTTCTCATTTCTTGTTCCACTGGCACTTGTCTAGTTCTTGTCATCAGTTCCACGTTGGTAACCTTGTCATACCATTTTAATCCCTCTATTCTACGCAAGCACCCATTTATGAAAGTCTGCAGCTTTTTGGTTGTTGTCTTTGTTGTTCTCCATGTCTCTGAGCCATACAATAGGACTGACTTCACATTTGAGTTGAAGATTCTTATTTTCGTGTTGGATCCTATTTCTCTTGATCTCCATATATTTCCCAATGCAATGAAAGCTCCTCTTGCCTTTTGTATTCTTATTTTGATATCGCTGTCTGTCCCTCCAACTTTGTCTATATTACTGCCAAGATATGTGTATGTTCTACATCTTGTATTGGTGTTTCTTCAAGTTCAACCCTGTTATCATTACCTGCATTTATTCGCATTATTTTTGTCTTTTCCCTGTGTATTTTCAGACCCAATTGCTGTGACCTCTCATCGAGTGTTTTCAATTTGTCCTGCATCTGATTACGGCTATGGGACAGAAGAGCCAAGTCATCAGAAAAATCCAGATCATCCAACTGCTTAGTCAGAGTCCACTGGATTCCATTTCTGTTGTGTGTTGCCGATGATCTCATAACCCAATCTATTGCCAGCAAGAAAAGAAATGGAGACAAGAGGCATCCCTGTCGCACTCCTGTTCTTATCCCAAACGGTTCTGTAAGCTGTCCTTCGTGAAGAACTCTGCATGTCATGTCTTCATATGTTTTCTTTATTAAATTAATGATCTTCAGGGGAACTCCATAATGCCTCAACAATTTCCAAAGTGATTCCCTGTCTACACTGTCAAATGCCTTTTCGTAGTCCACAAATCCGATGTATAGTGGTGAATTCCATTCCAGACTTTGTTCAACTATTATTCTCAAAGTGGCTATCTGGTCTGTACATGATCTGTTTTGTCGAAAACCTGCTTGTTCATCTCTCAGTTTCTTGTCTATGGACTCTTTTAATCTCTCAAGGATAATCCTGTTTAATACTTTTCCTGGCACTGATAGTAACATTATTCCTCTATAATTTGTGCACTCTTGTAAATTTCCCTTCTTAGGCAAATTAACCAGATATCCTTCCTTCCATTCTGCTGGTATCTCTTCCTTTTCCCAGACTTTACCAAGTAATTTATATAACATCTCTGTAGCCGTGTCGATATCTGCTTTGATGGCCTCTGCTGGAATGCCATCAGGTCCAGATGCTTTTCCATCTCTTAGAAGCTTTATGGCTTTCTTTATTTCTTCCTTCGTTGGTCTTTCACCGTTAATTTGTAGCTCTTCTTCTGCTGGCTGGATGTCCGGGGGGTTTTGTGGAGCTGGTCTATTGAGAAGGTCCCCAAAATATTCTGTCCACCTCTTCATTTGCTCTTGTATATTGCTGAGCAGTTTCCCATTCTTGTCTTTTATGAGGCAACTTGTTTGCTTGTATTTCCCTGTTAGCTTCTTTGTGCTGCTATACAGTTCTCTCATATTTCCTTTGGCTGCAGCATCTTCTGCCTCTCTTGCCAACTCCTCAATATACTTCCTCTTGTCTCTTTTGATACTTCTTTTTACTTCTTTGTTTGCTTCTGTGTACACTTCTTGAGCCTTGGCTTTGGAACTTCTGGTTTTGCTTGTGTTTAACTCTGCTTTCTTGTTTTTTTTCTGTCTTTTATCTTATTGATGGTTTCTGTTGTTATCCATGCTTTTTGTTGTCTTTCCCTTTTCCCCAGTATTTCTTCACATGTCTCCTTCCATACAGTTTTGACCTGCTGCCAATAGTCTTCTGTATTCTCTACATCTTCCAGCTGTTGGAGCACTTGGAATTTGTTGGATACTGTGACCGCAAATTTGTCTCTTGTTTCTTGATTTCTTAGCTGTCCTACCTTATACTGTTGTCTATAATTTTGCATTGTTGCATATCTCTTGAGTTTCATTTTTACTTTGGCTATCAGAAGATGGTGATCTGATGCCACATCTGCTCCTCTATATACCTTTACATCCTGCAATGATGATCTAAACTTCTTGTTTATGCATATATGATCAATCTGATTTTCTGTTCTATGGTCTGGTGATATCCATGTTGCCTTGTGTATTCTCTTATGTGGAAACATGCTTCCTCCTATAGCCAGTTGATTTGAAGCACAGAAGTTTGCGAATAGTTCTCCATTTTCATTCATTACTCCTAGCCCATGTTTTCCCATGACTTCTTCAAATCCGGTGTTGACTATACCTATCTTTGCATTCATGTCACCCATCAAAATTGTGATGTCTCTTCTTTTTACTTTATCGATAATTTCCTATAGTTTAGTATAAAATGCTTCTTTCACAGACTCTTCTTTGTCATTAGTTGGTGCATAACATTGGATGACATTTACATGAATTTTCTTTTTAGCTGTTTTGAAAGTAGCTGTTATTATTCTGGGTCCAACAGCTTCCCATTCAATGAGTGCTTTCTGTGCTTCTTTAGATAACATAAGAGCTACCCCTTCACAATGGTGTGAACTTTCGTCTTCATGTCCTGAGGACAGCACCAATTCACCTGTGATGAGTTTCTTCCTGTCTACCCCCTTCCACTTTGTTTCACACTAGACATATGATGTTAGAGACTAAAATCTGATATGACTGGCAGACGGACGGCTTAGGGAAAGACGGCTTTCTAAAGCTAGAAAATTAATGAAGCCATATTTGCCTTCAGTCTATGGTGGAGCCTTGCACGACAGTCCAATCTCAGAGCAGAATACGGAGTCGAGCACAGTGAAGGCTTATCCGAACCATTCAAGACCTACCTGATGCAACGTCAGGAGACCGGAGAACTAACCACACTTCACTATCAGCCAGGGGCTGAAAAGCTAAGTTCCTATGAAAAGGGAACTCACCATGTCAATGCCATATCTTTTGTCAGCCATGATGTAAAACACTTTAATTGTGAGACACATATTACATACAGCAGACACTAATTCCATCGACAATACTATCACTCACCATCTATTCATTTTAATTTTAATAAACCATTTGGGTGTATATAATGTACCCCATGCCTTGTTCCTTCTATTCGATGTTGAATATTGTCTGATGTTTATCTTCCTTTATAAGGCGGGGGGGGGGGGGGGGGGCGGGGCCCTCGTAAAATATAATATAATCCTAGTATAATTAAGGATAATAATAATAGATATCTGAGAAGGGGACGATGGTAGCGAGAGACCAAATATCTCCTTACAAACTTTGTCAGACCTGTCTAGTTAGGAGAATTAACCCTCTTTGTCTCCCTTCAGCCGGTGGAGAAACTCAACAGGATTTCTTGAGCAAAATCTTCCTCGGGGTGATCCAGGAAAATTTCACATTCACATCTACTATTTCTTCTAATAAATTCTTATCCTTCCTACGCTACGCCACACACACCCACACACACTTATGCGACAACAAGACACACAAACGTGAAAAACTATGGTTAATTGTGTATGGGTCTGACCAACACACAAAGTTAAGTTCTTTTTGTTGTTTATTATCATTAAACTTTTTACAACATCAAACATATAGAGAAATCAATTTAATCATTTTTACAGACATATGAAAATAACCGAATAAGTACCTTCCCTTTGTTGAGAAAGGATCCCAAAAGAAGTTAATAACCCAAAGGTCAAAGATAAGCACTAGGTTACAGAATAGGCTATGGAGAACAAAGTTCCCCACTAAATTACTACTCAGTAAAGTACACAAGTTTAGCGAAATAAAAAAGAAGTTAGTACAATCACTGTAACAAAGGAAAATATTCACTCTCGCTCTCTCTCTCTCTCTCTCTCTCTCTCTCTCTCTCTCTCTGTCTGTCTGTCATATGTTGCCACAAACAATCTCGCTTACCCACTCGTGGTGTTGGTATCCCTTGAAAAAAATTACAATAGCTCCTGAACCTACACGGTCAGGTGGGTTGCCCAAATATGGCCCCAGTCCAGCCTATATATCGAATAATAATTACAAGGTGGACGCCAAATTTGGTGGTTTAATGTTCCCTGGATGAACCGAGTGTCACCGTGAATAGTTACTGAAGCAAGTTGTGCTCTGGACGTTCACAGTTGCAAAAGGAGAAAAGTAATTTCCGTATTGCTAAGCATCTGGTTGCTAAGACAAATGTTACAATATGTAAAACTGCTGATGGTGGTAAATCCTATCGGCTGGCTCTATGGTAAGTGCCGATTTTGAAACAGCGTAGTTTTCTGGATCACTCCGTTGGTACTGCTGTCAAAGGTCAGGAATATATGTTCTTTTGTATGCCTAGTGGGCTGGAAAAAATGAGTAAATCATTCTGGGTAAGGTACAGTCCAGCTACGATTTTATATTAATATATATTTGTCTCTTGGGCCCAACCGGTTCACGAAGGAACTTGGGACTTGTAGCCATGAAGAAGACACCATTAATCCTGCACAGAATGAAGAAAGAGGACCGAACTAGCCCAAAAATCGAAGACCCAAAGTAATAATACTGAGTAAGGGTAAGACCGCTGGCCGCTGGTTTTGATCGGGCGCTATTTTAGGAAGAATGTTTCTAGTCTGGCGTGTTTAGATTATCCAAGAATTTCTGAGCGACTCTAATAACTGAATTTGAGAGAGCGTGGTATATATACAGCTCATGGTGTTATTATCCCGTTATAAGATGTTATAATTCACACCTTCTGTATAGCAGAGAAATCAGGAAACTTCGTTTCCCGGATCAAAGATTTGTTCGTTCATTCTACTCAGCGATGCTGACCGACATCAGAAGACTTGGCCGTGCAACGGGCCTCTCTTAGATTAAGTCCCCTTTCGCAGATCAAACATTTACCTCCCCCTGAAACGTACGAACATCAAAGATGGTCGGGAAAATATTATCGCCCGTGTATCTCTTCAAACAGTCCGTTATGTCCCCGCGCATCTGTCTAATGACCGATAATTAGCAAATCAGCTCGCGTGAGAAACTCAGGTAAACAAACGTGATTCGCTCCCCTGTTAAGACTGGCAGGTTGCGAAAAGTTGGTAAACAACTCTGTTGTTATGTTCCCACAAAAAGGGCGTGGATTCAAAGGTGAGTTAAACAAACATAATATTGCGTGGTTTGGCTTAGGCAATGGTAGACACTAAATGGGAAAGCAAAGGCTGTCAGATTACTGTATCAATATTTCCATTCTACGTCATAACCGTGTTACGTAATCGGTAGTCGATACACAGCCAAACTTCCTTATTGGGTTTCTGCAACAGTACGACGCTTGAGCTATAAGGAGATGTAGACTCGCTAATAATCCCAGCTTGATGTAGCTTGTCTATTTCTCCGCGTAACGTGTTTGCTTTCGCATACGGCATTGTGTAAACTCTGGTTCGCACAGATGTCTCGTTTGTCAGCTTCATATCAAACTCTACGAGATGTGTCCGAACAGGTAGGTCCGTTTAGACTGCCGAGTACTGTTTCAGTAACGCCTTAGTTTCTGTCTGTTGTGCTTCTGTGAGAGTGTCGCCGAATTTAACATCTTTGAATGATTCCGTTTGTTGCAGTGGGTATTCCATGCAGCTATCGCCATCTTTCCCATCTTCGGTTGCTATAGCGACCGCCAGTAGATGTTCGGGGGAAGACACCGGTCTTTCCAAATATTTCTTTAACAGATTTATATGGTAGACTTTTTCCTTTCCTTTAATAGAGATCTTGTTGTTAGTTCTCGAGATCTTTTTAAGAACGGTAAACGGTCGTTGTAACAACGGGCTGATCACCCGTTTGCCAGTCACTTCGATTACGGAAACAACAGCAAATGGGTTGATTTGCCGTTGCCCTAAAGACGCCACTAGGCGTGATGGGAAACAATGACAAAGAAAACCTATCTGCTGTTGCCCTAAGATGCCACTAGGCGTAATGGCCACTGACTGCTTTGACGGTCGGTGGCTAAGGACGGAAGAAGAAGAAGAAACGGTCGTTGCCATCCGATATGCAGTTTGTTGTTTCCGGTAGGAAATAGCAACAAAACTTTCTCTCGTGGTTGCAATTCTCTCTCGCTGCTCTGTTGTATCGTTAAGCGTGCTTCATGCGTGCTCGCTTAAGGTTGATTGTTGTTAGATCCCATCCTAGTTGTAACCGTTCCTTTAACTCCGATACATACTTAAATGCTGAGACGACTGTCTCATCAGCCTTCTGGTCTGTCAGTGACCGTAGTAAGGCCTCTACTTAACAATTTCTGGTGTTATGCCATCCTGTCCTGTTGCTTTGCCCATCTTGATTTTCTCCAGTGCTGCCTTCAGTTCTTCCATCTTTATGTCATCTTCATCACCATTTGTTTCCGTTTCTGTGCCAGTGGTTATCATTTCTGATGCTTGACCTTGCTCACCATCAAGGACTTCTGAAAAATATTCTTTCCATCTTTCCATTACTTCTTTTGGGACAGTAAGCAATTTGCCTTGTTTGTCCTTTATAAATTTAAGAGGTCACTGTTTTTCCTTCCTCATATTCTTTAGGGTCTTATAGAACAATTTCTGGCTTTCTTGCGCATCTTTTTCTAGCTTTTCTCCAAATTCTTCCCAGGACTTCTGTTTTGCTGCTAGCACTTTGTTCTTTGCTTCTGTTCTGAGTATCATATATTCTCTATATTTCTCCATTTGTCCTGCTGTGTTTTTAGCTCCTAAGCATTGTTTCCATGCTTTTTTCTTCTCTCTTATTTTCTCTTTAACCTCATCTGTCCACCATGGTGTCCTCTTTCTCTTGTTCCCAAGTCGATCTTCACCACATGCTTCTGCTGCAGCTATCTTTATGATGTCTCTAAATTTCAGCCAGTGTTTCCAGGTTATGAGGTTGTTGTTCCGTGTTTCTCACTGCTGTAGCAATAAGCTCCTGATATCTGGTCTTCACTTCTGGCTCGGGACCCAAGACGCATCAAACGTGAGGAATGCAGTAAGCAACCCATAGCTTAACTGCCTGCGTCAGGGTCAGCAAACCAGAGCTGGCCAAGACCCTAATCCACCTCCACGTGGTGGTCCTGGAAACAGGCTGCATCACTGCAGTCTGGCTGAGGAGTAAGGATCGAAGAGGAAAGGCAAACCCGGTCCCAAAATATGCCTTGCGGAAGTCGGATGTGTCGGCCGAAAGGCGCAAATATCGCAGCTCCGCTGTAAACTGACACAATGAAACCGTCCTTTTTCAGGACGAACGAGGAAGAAGAAGAAGAAGACTTCTGGCTCTCTGAGCTTGTAGGTCTTAATGCTCGTTTCCCCTGTTCGTTTACTTAGCTTCTTGCGTGATGTTAGACAATTCCTAGGCCGAGTAACTCTTTCAGTTGTTCTTTTAATTGTTAACAAGTAGTGGTCACTTTCAATCTCTGGCCCCCTCCACACTCTAGCATCCCGGACATACTAGAATGAGTTCTTCCTAACTATGGCATAGTCAATCACTGACTTCTCATTCTTTGTTGGTTCACACCTAGTGTATACCTGTATGCACTTGTGGGGGAACTTTGTGTTTGTAATGATCAGATTCTGCTCACTGCAGAATCTAAGGAGTCGCTTTCCATTGTCATTAAGAGTATCTTCTCCATATCTTCCGATAACTCCACCCCATCTAGCATGGTCATTTCCAACTCTGGCACTGAAATCTCCGAGCATGATAATTTAATCTAGGCAGTCGTTCACTGTCCTTTGAAGTAGCTCGAAGAATTCCTCCTTGACCTCTGCTCGCTCATCTTCATTTGGCCCATACACATTGACAAGGTTGACTATGGTTTCTCCTTCTTTTAGTTTTAGGACCATAATGCGTTCCGAGACAAAGTTCCATCCCTTGATACTATCCCTTTGGTATTTGGCCACAATACAACCCACGCCCCCTTTAGCTCTTTCAGATGTGGGACATCACTGTAGAGCAGCGTGTTGCCATCGAGATCCATAACTCCTTGTCCTTTTTTCTTTGTTTCTGTTAAAGTCAGGATTTCTAATTTGGCTTTCCTCATCTCTTCCACCAGCTCCCCTTCCTTCCCATTTATACTTATTGTGTTCCATGTTCTGTAAGTCGTAGTCCGTAGTCCGTTCTTGTTCGTCACTTTTAGAATCAGTCCAGTTTTCTTTCTTATGTTTCGCGTAATCTGGTTATTAAGACAAACAGGTGATTGGCCTGTTGTGGCTTTGCATGATGGAGGGGCTGCCTCCTTACGGCCTCAGTCTATTAATAATACTAGTATATACCATAACGATGCTAAGGGGTTTGAATAAAATATTTTTTAAATTATTGCCTATTAGGTGAAGGTGGTCCAAACACCAAACAGCCCAGAGGCCCTACTTGGCTTAATCCAGCTCTGGGAGGGCGCGCGCACACAAACACATATATTCACACAATTGTACAGCTTTGATTTGCCCTAAATGGACTGAGTGGAGTGGGGAGATAAAGCCATATTTAGATGTCGGAGATCATCATTATTACTTTGAGTTTACTACACTATATATTCTAATTGTATCCCATCAAGGGTTGAACGGGATACTTTTTCTTAAAAGAAAAAAAAAAAAACAAAAAAAAAAAAAAAAACAAACAAACAACTAAGTCATGTTTCGCGAAATCGGACAGATATTGACATTACAAAATGTTAAGAACCCTAGCAATCATTACTCTGCTTTTGAATTCAACATTAGACACTCCTTTCCCTGCTGTCCAAATTGTAATTGAAGATGATGATTTATTCTTCGCTATTACCGGTACCTTTTAAATCACTGTAAACTTAGAAAGAAAAAAAAAGAAAGAAAGAAAAGAAAAAAAGAAAGAAAGAGAGAGAGAAAAAACAAGAAAGAACAGAAACAGAGCACAAGTGTAGCAACAATAGACAACATCGTTAATAATTATTTGATTTGATTTAAAAAAAACCCCACCTGGATACATAATTCAAATTGAATTCGACATTGGCACTAACTGCAAAAATGTTCATTATAAAAACAAGCATCCTGATATAACCAACAGAGCCACGCACTTGGTAAATGGTTGAAAAGAGTGCTCTAAGTAGAAACGTAGCGAACACCAAAGTAAAAGAAAATGATCGCAGTGTTCTGTCCAGTGACCCGAATGCCACTGCTTATATTCTTTCCATTGATGTATTTCTTCATCTCTAGTTACAGCTAAAGACGTACTTAAATTCTTCTATAACCTCTAATGCGTCCTTGTCGGCCTCCATCTGTTTCGTATTTCTAACATTTATGCTCATGATTTTGCTTTTGTTGGTAATTTTCTTAAGAGAACATGAGCGGTGATGGTGTTACGTCTTAAGAAAATGAAGAGGACTGCGGTAAGTCGGTGGTAAACTAAAAAATGAACTGCGCCTTACTAGAACAAAGACAACTATTTACACTGCAGCCACAAGGCTTTACTCGGGAAAAAAAATGAAAAGGAAGCTAGAGCCCAGAATGGAACGTGAAAAATAGATAAAAGTAATACAACCCGTGAAATCGGTGTGGTCGAAATAGTGCGGCAAATGTACCATTACATGGCGTTTACCTGGTTGACTGCACGCAGGGAAGGTCTCACTGTGGACCTATGCTAGGCAGGGGGAGCTGTAGAAGTGGCGCTGTGTAGGACGTGACAATCCCTTGGAAGAGTCCAGAACCAGAGTACAGTACTTTAGCTCTGCATATTTGGAGAGCCCCTTTGAATGGCGTGAAATGCACAGTATGCCACGTGCTTCTTCCTCCTAGCTTGGGATCAGAAGTGATGATCCTTTAAATGCAATCTAAGCTGGAGAAAATGAAGCCCATGACTTCAACTTGACGCGTCTCGGAATGACAGAAAAGCCACAGGAAAAGCCTACATCTACAGTGTAGATAATACCAAGGA
Organism: Oreohelix idahoensis; assembly: GCA_024509875.1. NCBI lineage: Eukaryota > Metazoa > Mollusca > Gastropoda > Stylommatophora > Oreohelicidae > Oreohelix > Oreohelix idahoensis. Next base: position 96,950 of record JAMPIV010015723.1, on the reverse strand, counting down.
GTCTACAGCTTGGCATTGGCCTCAAAAGAGCAAGACGTTAAACAACAACAATAAATCTATTTTGTCATTAATCTTTCTGCTATCACAATGTATTCCAGCTTTTGTGTTCTTATAACACACCCGAAGAAGGTGAGCTGCTTACGTCTGACATGAGTAATAAACTTGCTTTGCGCATCGCCCTTGTTTATGATATTCTCCATATTCTTGTTCGTGTTAATGGTATTAATACAAATCATTCGTTTGAATACAAATGTTTACGAACTCTTTTAATTCTCTACTGTTATGTAAATCTGCTAGCTAGCTGCTAGAAAAGAAGAAATCATCACAGCAATCAAAGGGTTAAAGAATGGAAAAGCTCCTGGCCGTGATAACTTAAATGCAGAGCTATTTAAGACAGACCCTGAGCTAGCAGCAGAACTATTAGAACCACTATTTGCACAAGTCTGGAAAACGGGGACAACACCATCAGAGTGGAACAAAGGAATAATTGTCAAATTGCCCAAGAAGGGAGATCTTGCCGATTGCAATAATTGGAGAGGAATAACTCTTCTCTCAGTTCCCAGCAAAATACTAGGCAGGATAATTATACAGAGAATTTCAAAAGCAGTAGACCACAAACTGAGGAAAGAACAAGCAGGATTTAGAAAGAACAGAAGATGTGTAGATCATATATTCTCTCTCAGGAACATTATAAAGCAGTGCTCAGAATGGCAAAGACAGCTGTACATTAATTTCGTTGATTTTGAAAAGGCTTTTGACAGCATACATAGGGACAGTTTATGGAAAATACTGAGGGCTTATGGAATTCCAAGCTGCATAGTGTCAATCATAAAAAAGCCTCTATGCCAACTTTACGTGTAGTGTTGGGCAGAGCAACCTAACCTTTGAGGGGAAGACAGGAGTACGACAGGGATGCCCCTTATCAACCACTCTATTTTTAACAGTCATAGACTGGGTGATGCGCCAGACAACAGAGGGCAGCCCAAGAGGAATAAAATGGACTACATTTTCTACATTGGAAGATCTGGAATATGCAGATGACATTGCACTACTAGCACATTCACATCAACACATCCATGAAAAAACGGATAGACTTAATAAGTTTAGCCAGCAGGTGGGCTTGAACATCAATTTAAAGAAGTCAGAGGTCATGACGCTCAATGTGAGCAACCTTGAGCCCATATCAGTAAGGAATCAGCAACTGGTACAGACAGACACCTTCACATACCTAGGATGCATAGTAACACCAGACGGTGGGGCAGGCAAAGACATCAACATCAGAATGAATAAGGCAAGAACAGCCTTTTTTAGCCTAAACAACATCTGGAAGTCCTCTCAATACAGCACAAAATTAAGATTATATCAGAGCTGTGTGCTTTATGTGCTTCTCTATGGTGCGGAATGCTGGAGAGTTACAGAGAAGGAAATGTCGAAATTGTCCTCTTTTCACACAACATGCCTAAGAAAAATTCACCGAATCTTTAGGCCGAATACCATCACCAACCAAGATCTGCTTACTCGGAGCAAGCAAGAGGACATGCACACCATCATATAGCTGGCAGACGCTGGAGCTGGGTTGGCCATGTCATCAGAAGAGACCACGATGCCATCACAAGAACAGCTATGCTTTGGACCCCTGAAGGAAAACGAAAGAGAGGCCAACCAAAAACAACCTGGCGGAGGACTGTGGAGGCTGAGATGCAAAGAATGAATCAGAGTTGGGGCACTGTACGAAGGATGGCCGCCGACCGAGCAAAGTGGAATCAATTTGTTGTTGTCCTACAAGACGCCACTAGGCGTAATGGCCACTGACTGCTTTGACGGTCGGCGGCTAAGGATCAAAGAAGAAGAAGTTATGTAAATATCTAAGACTGAGATGCAATGCTTATTCTTGCCCCCGTTTACGTCTAAAGACGGCAGTACAAATTAATACCCATCGCTGATGCATTTTTCAATAGATTTAAATACCTAGGCACGTTAATAACATTGGATGGAAGATGCATCTCAGAAGTAAAGAGCAGGATAGCTCCGACAAAAACAACATTTTATAGAATGCAAAATATTTTATGCAATACTTCTTTGTCAGATTACGGAAGTAAGAAATAGAGTTCTTTAGTGTTATATATACAGAACCAATCCTTACATACGGGAGGGAGTCATAGACAATTAGTAAACAGGTAGGAAACGCACTAGAGGCCGCAGAGAAATGTTTGACATAAAAATGTTTAAAATATCATGGTCAGTCAAAAAGAGTTATGAGAATATCCAGAAAGAGGCTAGTCAGCAAAGGAAGTTTATTCCTCATGTTAGAAAGATGCAATCCACTTTCTTTGGGCATTTTATGAGAAGAAGAAAGCTGGAATATATTGCAACAACTGGAAAGATTAAAGGAAAAGGAGATACTGGACAATCTGACAACTAGGCATGGAGAGAAGTCAACATCAGAATTGATAATAGTACTGGAGACAATAAGTGGTGGAAAGACTTGATCGCCTCCGCCACCAGGCATGGTACTTAAAGAAGAAGATACATTTTGCGAGGAGTTTTGTGCAATCCGAACGAAACAAAATCGTAGTCTCAACGCTTTCATTCAAAGCATTGTGCAGTGCGCCCCGTTTCCGTACTGTCCCCTAAAGCAGCTGCAATCGTGTTTCACAAGGCCTACCAATAAAACTGTTATTGGGACAATAATTTTTTCTTTTTAACACCTCTCACAGACGAAAGGTACAATGTGAGTTGTGTATGAACTCATTTGGTTGTAGAAATTACGTATAATTCATTATTTGTTGTTGGTTATATGCCAAATTGGCAGGGATTTTTAAATGTTGTTACTTTGAGCGTTGATTGTATAAGGTGACGATATGCTTGTATTTTTTAGCTGACGATTTGCTTGTATTTTTAAACTTACCTATGGAATAAATATGCACTTCATGTATATTTAAAGCAAGCGTTTCAGTATTACAAGTTTAAAGTAGCAAACCATGTAATTTTACTACGCTTAGCATTTTTAATAGTTCCTGGTGCAACGCTGTGCCAACATGGTGGAACCATTTGGAGGCGACTTGTTCGAAGTGTTTCAAGATTCACCTGCGAAGCAGAAGCAGCCAGTCTCAAGAGGCGGGCTCGATGGATCAAAGTAGGAGCTTTTAATTCGTGGTTTTGATCTGCATTTAGTCGGTAATAGTTTGGGAGAAATAACACTGGTTTATGAATACGTCTCCAAGTGCCCTATTCTTTAGGCCTATGTTAAAAATGTCTAGGCCTATTTACAAGTAGGCCTAGCCTAGGCCTACCCTTACTTTCGTTTCCGTAAACTGGGTTCAATCACAATTTATAGTACATACACCCCTATGTCGGTAATCTTTACCTTTAGTGTCGTCGAGTATTAAAATGCAACCTGAGCGCCGTCTAAGACTTTCGTTTACTTTGTACTTGGTATCGGAGTTTACAAGAAAAAAGGCTAGGTATCATGACCATTTGATGCACAAACGACCTCGACCGGCGATGGACGCCTATTCTGATGCAGTCGGCTCGGAATTATGTGCTCGATCGGCGTATCCAATAAAGTTAAAACGCTCCGGCACGAAACTAAACTCTGATACCAAGTACAAAGTAGGGCCTAAACGAAAGTTACGATATTATCTGGACGGCGCTCAGGTTGAACATTAGGCTATATGTGTAGTCTATTGAGTTAGGGTTAACCTTAACCCCAACCCTAACTCTAAATGGTACGAAAATACACATAATAGGCCTATACATAGGCCTACTTGACGGCACAGTGAGGTAAAGATTATCCCTGTCACCCAGCTCGTGATTGTTAAGTCGGTCTCTGCATGCTTGAGCTAAACTCGCGATTCATAACTACAACAATTGGTTTTGTGGGCCGAAGGGAAGGACGGTGAATTGGACGCTGCCATATTGTGACTGTGTTGTGTGTTTGCATGTAGAGCGGTGTGATGCGTGTAACATAAATTTCGTGAGCATGATTTATTATGGAATTAGAAATTTGCAGCGTTAGGGGCTTATATATCATACCACATTGGTTAGTCGAAGTTGGTTTTGCTTTTTTTTTTTTTCATTGGCAACGGCAACTCATGAAACAGCATAACAATCACCGCGTTAGCATTAAAACCCCTAATTTGTAGTTGTTTTTTCATATCAGTAATAATTTTTTTTAAAAACCTTTACAGAGGATATTTTTACACGAAGGCCTTGTGGCCGCAACGTAGGTTTTTCCTGTCCTTTCTCCTTGTAAGACGCATTACTATTTTTTTTTTTTTTTTCCCCTTTTTTTTCCCATTCCATTGTTTTACAGAGGGTAAGGGTAGTGGTTAAGATTAGTGCTAGCCTTCGTTGTTTTGAGATTTGGAATCATTAATTTTTTTTAAAGAATTAATCAGGGTTAGATGTTCAGTGTTTGGATTTAGGGTTAGGCTTAGGAAGAAGAGCTACAAAGATACTCAGTAATGCTAACCTGAATCCTGTTTTGATCTTTTTAAAAAAATAACATTGGGTGAACAAGATTTAGCCAGTGTGTTAAAAAAAAAAAAGATGCACGTTTAAAAAACAAAACGACGTAACCCAGAGAGGAAAAACCTATACAAAAATCCTAAAAACCTGTACAAAAAAATCTGAAAAAACCTGTACAAAAATCAGGAAACCTGTACACAAATAAGAAAAACCTGTAGCCTACCAAAAATATTTAAAAAGAACCATACAAAGGAAAAGAAACCATACAGTGACCAATTTGTTCTTTGAGAAATCAAAAGAGCATTTTTTCACACAGGCTTTTGCATAAGTTATTGTTTACTGTGTTTTCCTTGTTGGTACATTTGGTACGATTCTTCATATTGCGTATAATAGGAAACTCAATATGCAGTGTTAAATAGGAGGCGATCTGATTATCATAAAGGTTCTCCATGTTGGTCAAGTGTTTAGGCCCTTTAATAATCTCACTTTTGCTGTAAACCCGTCATGTCTCAAGTCCGTGACCAGATTAACTAGATCTAGTGTGTGTTTAGGTTGCGGGTTTCCTACAGTCACAAATTTTAACAAAAGTATTCTGCATTGACTACCTCCTATGGTTGATCTGTCATCAATATTATTAAGCCTAAGTCTTTCCCTATATTCACTTTCATCATTGTCGGAGTCCAAATCAGGCTAATATTCAATACCCATATCTGATTCAACTACATCGTCATCTTCCTGATCAAATACAAGTCACCTCTCAGCTCCCAAAGCAAGGATTCTTACGCCCGAAAAACCATGACTTAAAAAAAAGTCACAAAAAATCAAAATATTGATCGATTCAGATAACGGAAGCTTTTCTCTTTCCGGAAACACTCAGGTCTCGCTTACCAGTGTTCCTACTCTCACTTTTGGACTGTAGACTTTACGCACTGCCATATTTGGTCGAATCAAGTTGTAAAGGTTTAATAATTTGGCGAAAACCTGTACAGAAAGTATGTACAGCCGTACAGATCTAAAAATGATAAAAATATGTACAGATTATGGGTAACCCGTACTACTTGGCATGTATGTTACTTGATTTTTAACACTTATTTTCACATGTTTTTCTCTTCATGGAAGTAGAACGGATGGAGCTTTCAGTCAAATTGCTGGCAAGAGAAGGGCAGAGAGGGATGGAGATGAATCAGCAAAGAAGGGCAGAAGTGAAGAAAAAGTGTATGTATTTTGCCTTTTTAAAAATGTTGTTTTTAAAAGAACTCAATGATTATATGTTTTAACACCTGCAGTGTGGTTATATCTTACACAGTTGATGCTAGCCCATTGTCACACTGCTGAATGTATTTATATTATTCGTTGATGGCCAGAAGATTTTTAGACTCCATAAAGTATTTAATGTCATGATTTTTTCAGCTTGCAGTTGCTTAAAATTACCTGACTCATGATTTTATATCATTTTGAACTATGCAACCACAAAATTTGTCTCCTGTTGCATGCAATACAAAACTGAGTGAACAGAGACACTTCTTAAAATGTTTTTGATTTTTTAAGTAGAAAAATTGAAAAGATGTTTTAAACACTTAGCTTATATATACAGTTAACCTTTAGCATGCTGCATTCTCTTCCAGAAAACTTCCCCTGCAGCTGCATTCTTTTTCACAATGCCCCGTTTTTATAGTGGGTGACTTGTAATGTCTATAGTTTTTGTGTTTCTTGGTCAATTGCTATAATTTTTGGAATTTATATAAATAAATGAATGGTGAATCTGATGATATAAAATTTGTTTGTGTACATGTTAGATGTGATAGGAAGAGAGGAAAGGAAAGATGAAAAAAAAACGATAAAAAAATTTAAAAAATAAAAATGTTTTTTTTTATATTTTAAAATAAAAAAAAAAAAAAAAATTAAATAACCAACAAACGAAGTGTCCATATCTAATTATCTCTTGCATCTCAATGAAAGTCATTTGACCAATAAAAATCAAATGACGATCTTTTCGTTACACCCATCATCAGTAGCAAAGCAACAAACACCCATGTCAGCAGTGACATTCGGCCGTAACCCTAAATCTTTTCGATAAATCTAATCCTAACCCCTAAACTTTTACATACTAGCAATGACATTCCACTTTCGTTTCGATCTCTGTCATCAACCATATTCTGAGAACCGATATTAGCACTTATAATGACAAAAATCTCATCCCCACCGCATGGCGTCAGAATCCAATAAAATTAGAGCGAAAATGGCCGCGTGTTCGATGCCGATTCATTTCGATTAAAAAATTCACAGAAAATAAACGCGGATGCACCCATTACTTAAAAAGATCGGAAACGGAAGCTAACTCTCTCTCAGATAAGTTTAAAACTTAACATCCGGGGGTGAGATCACGTGTACACACATTCTAATGCTAAAAAACGTAGCACGCTGCGGTCGACTGTGGTTGACCGCAGCGTGCTTACCCTCGGTCGACTGTGTTCGACAGCAGCGTGCTAAAGGTTAACAAGAACTCCAATATATTGGATACAAATAATTATTGAGAAACTTAACTTCCAGAAATGTGTAAGACGGATATTTTTTTGTTTCAATTTCAGTGTGGAGATAATGCCTCGGTTGCAGGTACATACTGTGGAAACAATGGAGGCTTGCACACATGAAGTACGTCTTAACTTTTATATATTTAAGTGTGGAGGGGAAGAAGGGCAACAAAAAAGAGAAATTCAGGATGTGTGAATTGTATTAGTTCAACTTTCATTAGCCTCAGTGGCCAATATACATATTGTGGAAAGTTACTAAATACACAAATTATGTGTACGTGGAGGTTAAAAAGAAGTCATTTTGTTATGTGATGGTTTTCATGCGTATCACTGGAGGCAAAGGAAGAACAGAACCACTGCTTTCTCAAGCATATCATAAGAAGTGATTAATGTGGGTGTTGAGAGCACATCATGGGGGAAGCAATCTTGATAAAAGTTATATTTAGAGGGATTGCTATGCACCGTGCTGAGCCTCACCAAAACGCATAAACTAAAGTTGTTAGCTATGACAAAGTAAGGTATCGAGGGATCTGTATGAATAAAAATGAAAGTCATTTACACCTGAAGTCTTCGAAGAATCTATGAAAAGTTTCAGATTTGTGATTTGTTCATTATGAGAGTTGAGAGTTTTTCCAGCTGATGGACACGATTATATATTCATACATGAACGATTCTGCAGAAGTAGTTAAGCCAGTTTTATACAAAAAGTTGAACAAAAACACACTAACACGATTGGCAATTTTGAAAGAACATTTATTCAGTGAGTCAACATATCATCAGAACAAAAATGAAGACAATCCTAGACAATCAAAAGAGAACCATAAGATTGACTCTTAACAGTGGGGTTTGTAAAACAAAGTGTTGCAGAAACAACCACGGCAAGAACACTTGAAGTACTTTAGTTTAGGCTTCTGGTAAAAGGGCCAGCTGCAGTGGGGGCCCTTGCTTCATAATGCTTTAAGTCCTCAGTGTAATATTTGGGTTACCCCAAAATGTCGTACTCCAGATTTTAGCCGTGGAGAATAATTTGGAGAAGGTTTAAAAAGTAAGATAAAATCATAACTACTTATGATAGCTTTTATATTTAGAATTTATATTAAAAAATAATTCTTTGTTGGAGGGAGTAGAAATCTGAATGAGCTGTGCAAAGACAAGCAAGAAATGTATAGTAAAGATGTTTTTGATGGAAAGAAAAATGGCAGTAAAGATGAAAGAAAATAAAAATAAAAAAATTTTCATGAATTACCATATGTAATATTATCCTTCAGTTAAAAAAAAAAAAAGTTATGGAGTTAAGACATCTCTTTCTTGCAGTATTTATCATAACAAATTCCTGTGTTAGCAAGTCGAAAGCATATTTTACGTTAAATAAACTGGCTGTGTAATAGATTCATCTATTTGACAAATACAAAGCAAAGAAATGAAATCAGTTCTAAACAGTGAAGTGCTAGATTCAAAGCATGGAAATATGCTACTTTTGCTGGAAATAGGAATTATTTAAATTATTACATTCCTAAAAAAAGAAAAAAGTATAAGATGTGGCTAAATAAAGCAACGTCATAGCTGCTGACATAGTTCTTGGTAGGTCGGTGTACACATCAGATGCTGCCCAGTGGCTGGGAGGACATAAAGAGTTGTGAAGTGTACAGGGAAAATGAATGATGAATGAAATGTTTTATAAAGTATCTTTTCATCTTCATTCCCTTTTAGCCCCCCCATGGAGCAATCCTTTAACAAATTCATGCTAAACCTCCGTATCCTGTTCTATCTATTCAAGGTCTTTCCAAGTCTTGTATGCTGATTTACTAGTATAATTAACTCGTTAAAATGCTGTTTCTCTATGATTAGGTTGCTGTTCCCCCTGATGCAGATTATGTGCCCTTGAAGCCCCCAACTGGGGAACCTGCCAAGACGTACCCATTCACTCTTGACCCCTTTCAAAAAGAGGCCATTTTGTGTTTGGAGAACAACCAGTCAGTGCTTGTCTCAGCTCATACTTCAGCTGGTAAAACAGTTGTTGCAGTGTAAGTGATTCAGAATCAGTGCTTAGTAGATCTTTAAACGGTTAATTGAATTTCAGAAAGGCACACAAATTTACTATTTCTTTATAAACATGTCAAATTTACCTTTTTAGTTTCACTAGTATAATATGCTAAACATCCATGTAAACAAAGCATATTACTTTATAGGTTTGTATAATAATGTTAAAACCAATAACATGTGTCAAGAACCATTTACTGTGGAGAATACTCCACTGGTTCCACCACTGCAGTGTGGATTTGTAATAATAACTAAAGGCTCGTTATTCCAAGAGTATAACACACAACAATGGCTGACAATAGAAATGAACACCTTTAACAGGAACTTCCCTTTAATAATATGCACAATACAATACGGCCTCACACGGCCAATAAACGCATCAAATACAATAATGAAATGCCACTGTAAACTTGCCTTAGCAGCTTAATCTATCAGCATCATACAAGACAGTACGACTTACACTGAAAATCACTGCAATGAATATCGCTCACCTGAGCGGCAAAACTATGGAAATGACACACTCAAAAATCATCCATCTTTTATCAAACTACGGCCTGTAGATAATACGAACTAGACAATACACTGCTCTAGCATTACAACGTACTTATCCACCAGGTCCGAAATATGGCAAGCACTCAATTAACAGTCCACAATATGAACCACACAGCAATCTTGCTGGCAAAAGGGAAATATGCGTCCTACCAGGACGACGGCTAGTTTCTGACTGCCCAAATTTGCGCCTTATTTGCCGACCTCCGGTAGTCTCATGACCCTCCGGTTCGGCCTCGCCCGGCTGGTTTTTTCGCCGAACACAATACCTAAGATGGCTGTGACAATGTGGAAGATAGTTGGAACTGTATGACGACAATAGAACTTTGATATCTGAATTAATTCGTGACCAGGGTAGTTTGGACTTGAAATTTTTTTAAAGGATTATTAAATAAAATAAAATAACATGCTTATCAACGACAAGAACATTTTTTTAATTAGTCTTTATTAAACATTTAAGCTTTCTCACATAAAATTGAAATTATCTGCCCATCTGTTCTTATTTGCATAAATCATTGTTTATTGCTTTTTCTAGCTTGTTTTTGTCAGCCTTTATCAATGTTTTTATTTTTTTTGCTAGAGCTCCCATCCCCAATTTCTAATACGAAAACAAGCAGAATCGACTAGTTGTTCTTTTTTGATGTCAGAAATTGTGGCCACATAGAGACCATATCTTTCAGCAATTTTCTTCTCTGACACTCCCCTTTGCAACAATTAGCAGTTTTCACTTTGTCTGCCTCTGTCAGAACAACACGTTTTCATTTAATTGACATGTAATCAATTTTGTTGCGGCCATGAAAATTAGAATGAGTATGAAAATTAAACTAAAACACAACACTAAACTGCCTACACTACAACTGGGATCAGACTGGAATGGGTCGGAATAAAGACCATGCAGGATGACTCAGTGAGTGAAGTGTTCCCAGAAGCGAAGCCTCCCAGATCTGGGGCAGAGTTGCATCTCGGCTCCGATGACGCTCACTGGTGCAGCCACCTCACTGCACTGATGGATGGACATGAGGTATAGCATACATATATGCGTGAGGTTGCAGGGAAGCAAACCAGTAAAAATTGCTTGCTGAAATTGAATGTGTCGGGCCGAAAGGTGCAGATATCGCTGCCTAGCTGTAAACTATGACACACCGTACCTACAGCTCAGAACTAACAGCCAGCGTTGTAAGAGAGGGATGTGGCTGAGAGTGAACGCAAACAACAACAATAACACAGACCATGCCTGTGTTCCTTGGTTTTGGTACAAAAGAAAACATGGTTAAACAACAAATACAATGAAAATATGATAGAAGTGTTAAAAAAAAAGACAATCAAACAACCTTGTAACAGCATGAAAGTTCTATCACTTGAGATGCACATTATTAGCATTTTTATCCTAAAGGCCCAGAATCATCAATTATTGAATCAGCAGTCAGAACATCACATGCATTTAAAAAAAGCACAAATTGGAAAGATAAGCTATTACTTTATTGATTGTCTTTTTTATAAACCAGGTTCTTGATTAGAAAGATTAGAGTGATGAAAGATTCATTTTATTTCCATCAGCTATGCCATAGCCTTGTCTCTGAGGAGCAAGCAGCGTGTAATCTACACTACTCCCATTAAAGCTTTGAGTAACCAGAAATACAGAGAGCTATATGAGGAATTCAATGATGTTGGCCTTATGACTGGAGATGTTACTATCAACCCAACAGCCAGTTGTCTGGTGATGACCACAGAGGTTTGTCAGGCTGATTTCCTAATCAGAATCTTTAAAGAAAAGAAAAATCGTGGTTAATTTATAACCAAGAAATATATTTATTTATAGATTTTACACACAAATTTTAGTATTTCTTCTTCATACTCTATTAGATTCAGATGTCAATGGCAATGTGTTTAAGGAAAGCAGTGGTTAGCCTGAGGTTATTGGCATCTTCATTAAATGGATTACACTGCACTGTTTTGTTGGCCCAGTGCATCCTACAATAACGAGCATTTTTGTCAGGTTGCCTTCCTTATCGCTTGACTGTCTATAGCCTACTTACAGAGTAGCAGCAGATGTGTGTCTTGCTTTGTCTGGTCCCTATTATTTGACCTGTCTGGCTTGTGAGACACTGCTGGTAGATGTATTACTTTCGGCATATCTGTTGTTGTTATGGGGACACACAAGCTCCTTTACAATGATAAGATGGAGACAGTAGAGGAGATTTAAGTGACATTCTAATCACATTCTTAGGACTACTTACATAGAGTCGAGCAACATAACTTTATCAGTTCTAACACATGTCAGCAGCAGATGCTGGCAGATAGTAACCATGTGGAAAGCAGTGTTGTTTGCAGTAAAGTATAGACACAGAAGTGGTGCTGCCCTCTGTACATGAGGAAGATGGTGTACACCATATTGAAGGAGTGGCTTTGATGAGAAGACACTGGCAGTGGATAGGACACACATAGAAGAAACCTGCAGATAGCATTACAAGGCTGGCAGTCCTTGTTCTGTAAAGTGGATGGGTGTGAAAAAAAATCAAAAAAAGGTAATTCGTCTTACGGGGACAAAAGACAAAAAAAAAATAGCCAACGTTACGACCACAAGGCCTTCGTCAGGGAAAGGAAAGAAAGTGAAAGGTATAAAGAGGACTTGGAAAGATCTTGAACACTGGACAGGAGAACTTGGCATGTATTTGTTGAAGGCCTATAGCACTTGGAGAACTGACTAGGTGTTACGTGAAGATAATAGATGATTTGTAAACCTTTTTGGTTCAATATGTGTATTTCTGTATTTAAAAAAATGTTTGTTTTCAACCTCTCTTAATAAATATACAGTTACTGGATATTGCAGAGTTCTGTTGTGCAATGTGAAATGTTGCAAATGATAAGCTAGAAGTTATTGTCGTTATTATTCTTCATGGATAGAAATAAGTAGATTAACTGTTTTTTGCAAGATTTAACCGTACAGTGTCAAATATTACAAATGTTAATAAAATAAGGTTGACATTTTGTCAATGTATTTTGTTGTTGTTGGTATAAGTGCACTTACACAGTGTTGTACAGTTTAGTTGTTCAATGAAAAAATATGATCAGATAAAAATTCATTTAAGAGATCTTTAAAAGTATTCTGTGGGCCAAATTTCAGATTTTAAGGAGCATGTTGTATCGTGGATCAGAGGTGATGAGAGAAGTGGCTTGGGTTGTTTTTGATGAGATCCATTACATGAGAGACAAAGGTAAGATGTTATTTCTTTACATTAAAGAACACAACCTAAGATAACTTCTTTTGTTTGAGAGATGAATATGTAATGTACATTTTCAGTGTTAAAAGTTATAATCTCTCATAGTAGTTGATCAGCTGTGAACAAAATGTGAAGTTTGGGGGTAGAGGGAGACATTGCATCCCTCATTGCTCATAGGATTCACAATTTAGCCCCATAAGTGTTTTTTTAAAAGTCATTAATTGAATTTAAAAAAATAAATTTCCTTTTAAGTAAGACTAGGTATGCAAATGATATTTTCTTAGACGTTGATTTCTCAAAATGCGGGCTGTCATGTTCTAACTGGTAGACTTCAAACTGACACATCCTAAATGCAAGCAATTTCTTTGTCACTATGAAATAATACTTGCATTTCACTGGCAAGCAGGAGTATTTGAGGGAGGGAGGGGTCCAGAAGCTGAAAAATTTTCTCACAATCTATGAGCCATCTCCAAAATTTTGGTGGCAGAAGGATGACACAGGAATGGCCCGAGGCAAAAGTGCTCTTTGAAACTCGAAGTGTGAGACATTTAACAAAAAAATACATAAGCTAATAATGTTAAGGGAGTGGCGGTAGCATAGTGGTTAGTGCACTGGCTTCCTAGCGCAGTGGTCTATGGTTCGATCCCCAGATGAGGCGGGAATTTTTTAGGCCACAAACGGCTCCTGGGTCAACCCATCCCCAAATGGGTACCAGAGCAACTTCTGGGAAGGTTAAGGCGGCCGGCATGATGCCGACCACATCACCCCTAGTGTGCTGACGGTCAAGATAATATGGGCTAACACCATATTCCCAATATGCCTCAATGGGCGTGTAACGGGTTCCTTTACCTTTTTTTAATAATGTTAACCTTTCAGTAAAATAAATTAAAGATACGTATGTAACTACTTCATTTACCTGTTAAAAAAGAAATAGAAACAAGGTAGCTAATGCAGGAAACTGCAGACGTTTCTCACTTTCTGTCCATAATTGTGCTTAAAAATGGTTAGATGTTTCTCATTTAGATTGGCCTGCAATATGGTTAAAACATAACTATGACATTTTCTCACATGATTATTGTTTAAACTTCCTACTCTGTTACGGGTCCAGTATTACAAAAATGAAAAACTGGGATACTTTGTCAGTGTTGCTTTTCTTGTGGAAGAGATCTTAGTATGTTCTTTAAAATGCATGCGTGAATAGACGATAAAATGACACAGGCCTAATTATATTTTAAACCTACTAGATATATAAGCCTGTGTATGAATTACTGCTTCCAGATGACTGAATTTGCTACACACACATGTTAAACGATTGCAGGTACACATTAACACATTCTGTACAACATGTGAAACCGACAATGTGAAGATTAGTATGTCTAAAACAGAAGTAAAATGGTCAACGGAAATCCAAGCCCACTTAATATATCAACAGTGCCCTGACCAGTAAAGTAGTTCAATGACTTTGGAATCATGTTCATGGCGGATGCTAGACATAATAAAGTAATAGAAGTAAGATGCACCAACCAAGAACTGGTAACTTGGAGCTATCAAGAAGATTTGCACATCATCATAGCGGATAGATGCTGGTATGGGGTTGGCCACATCTTTAAAAGAGACCGTGACACCATCGCCAGAACTGCTGCGTTGTGGATCCCAGAAGAAGGGTGAAAGAGAAGCCAACCAAAAGCAGCTTGGCAGAGAACTGAGCAGAGATGCAAAGCATGAACCAGAGTTGGGGCACCACATGAAATATGATCACCGACCGAACAAAGTGGAGACAGTTTGTTGCTGCGCTACGAGACATCACCAGGTGTGATGGTCACTGATTGCTTCATTGGTCAGCAGCCAAGGACCAAAGAAGAAGAAGAAATAAGGAGTCACAATGGCTAATGCTGTGGATTACCAGCTGAGTCCATTGTTCAGGCATCCACACATTTCAATAGAGACAAAGTGACAGTTGATAAATAGCAACTCTTTGCTATTAGTGTCAAATGTGGTCACTATATAAAAAAATACTGGAGAGGAAGATCGCAACATGCAAGATGAATGTCTGAGAAAATTTGCTACACTTGAAGAAGAAGAGGACTCATGAGACGGCAGTAAAAATTTAGCAATAACCTAACTGTAAACAAAAACATATGCAGATATGCTAGTATGCAAACTTCCAGGTGCGTGAGAACCGATGAGGATATTACTAAATTATTTTAAAATTTCAGAGCGTGGTGTCGTGTGGGAGGAGACCATCATTTTGTTACCAGACAATGTGCACTATGTGTTTCTCTCTGCTACCATTCCTAATGCAAGACAGTTTGCAGAGTGGATCTGTCATTTACACAAGCAGGTAGATAATTGTCCTTTAACCCATTGACTGTGCAGTAATGATGCACTTTATTATTGTGTGTTTTGTTTTTGTGTCCCTAGCTCTCTCATGGCCAATGTCATTAACGCGTTAAACCCTTAGAAGCTCAGTATGTTTAGTATTTTATAAAAGTATGTTTAAGGAATACATTTCATCTTTTTTAAACACTTAATTGATGGGGATTTTTTTCTTTGTTTGAAAATAGTCTCTCTGTGTCTGTCACCATTTCTAGGTCAGTTCTAGATCATCTACCTTCAGTTCCATTTTCCTAGTTCTTGGATGTTCACTGTTTTATGTTGTCTGCCTTCTTTAAGATCCCATCAGATGGCCTGGCACCATCCATCTCTTCAACATATTATTTTATATTCTTGTTCCCACCATTAGTCTTATGTAACACCTCAGAACAACATATGATCACAGCAAAGGCAGCAAGATCATACTTTTATTTTGCAGAAAAACATATTATTTATAGAGTTTCTTTGCAGCACTTTTTTGTTACCATTCACTCATTGTCTTGGCACTTTGTAAAGCCAGATGGCAGATTCATTATTTATTCATTTCTTTATTATCTTTGTGAATTACAGTATGGGAGACAGTTATTTTTGTGTGTGTTTCATTTGTGCTGGTTCAAGTCTGAAATGGGAAAACTCATATAATTTATCAGGCATCAGTCTATAATTTCATATTCAAGATTATTTTTAACCTATGAATTTAAATACCAGTTGGTATTATGAAGTAAATAATTTATCCTTTATTCATTGCTATGCCAGCTTCTGGCATGAGGTAAATAACTGGTTTCTTCTTCTTCGTTCGTCCTGAAAAAAGACGTTGGTTGCGTTGTGTCCGTTTTCACGGAGCTGCGATATTTGCGCCTTTCGGCCGACACATCCGACTTCAGCACGGCATTTTTTGGGACCGGGTTTGCCTTCCCTCTTCGATCCCTACTCTCTCAGCCAGACTGCAGTGATGCAGCCTGTTTCCAGGACCACCACTTGGAGGTGGAGTAGGGTCTTGGTCAGCTCTGGTTTGCTGACCCTGACGCAAGCAGTCAAGCTAAGAATCGCTGACTGCATTCATCTCATTTGCTGCGTCTTCAGTCCCTAACTATGGTTTAAATTGAGGTGCAAGTGAGATGAAAAATATTATTTGTTACCATGTTTCAGTAAATATAAATCATCATCATCATCATTTTCCTTTGTGCTCTTTACAGAGCATGGAACCACCACTGTAGTTGGTCCCGCAGGAAGAATGATATTCTCTTGCAGTGGTGGTTTTTGTTTTACATCATGAGATTGCCAGCCCAATGCTCAGCCTCATATATGTCGCCTGGTATCACATGCATGAGGGTGTAGTAGTCCTATTCTTTCTTTGTCTCTTTAAAGACCACCGGGAACAACACGGGGCATTAATATCTACTACTGGACAAAAGTTAAGGGCCGCCATTCAGTTTAGACAAGGTTTATATAATTGATTGGCAAACTGTAAAGACAAGTGAAAATGTCATTAAAACTGAGCTCAGAGAAATGTGTATTCATTTCTGTGTGCACTAGGTTAATTTTTTTTAAAATGTCAAAAAACTGGGTCACTTTAACCCCACGTGAAAATTGCCATTGTTGCTGCAAAAACTCGTGGTTTTTGCAACACGCCCCACTAGTTCAAAAGGTGAAAAAGTGAGTTGAATTTGAATGCACGTAGAAAATGATCATCGGTAAAGAGTGTTCACCGTTGGTATGCAATAAATCGGTATGAAAAGTGGTCGAAATGATCACTGCATTAGCCATGCCACCAAGGAGAAGTCTCAGCACTGTAGACAGTGGTCGAGCCATGGCATGGATTCAGGATGGTCAATCTGTTCGTCATGTTGTAAGACATTTAGCAGTGTCCCACTCTACCATTCAGAGACTTCTTGAGAGATTTCAAGCTACCGGACATTTGGAAAATCGACCCTGCTCAGGAAGAATTATGTAAACCTTGTCTAAACTGAATGGTGGCCCTTAACTTTTGTCCAGTAGTATAGATGATAATGTTGTTATTGTTCCATGTTGTTGTTGTTTAACTAGAGCTGCTGAGCTTCTTGCTCTTTAGCTTCTCGCTCTTTAGCAGCCAATACCAAGTTGAAGACTCCTTGGCATTAGCTACATTGTAGATCTAGGTATTTCCTGTGGTTTTTCTGCCATTCCGAAACAATTTAAAGAGTTGAAGTCATGAGCTCCAGTTTCTCCAGCTTGGCTTGCATTTAAAGGATTGTCACATAGGGTCCCAAGCTAGAAGTAAGAAGTGTGTGGCATACTGTGCATTCCCTGCTATGCAAGGGGGCTCTCCAACTATGCGGAGCTAAAATACTGTACTCTGGTTTTGGGCTCTCCCAAGGAATTGTCACGTCCTGCGCAGAGCCACTTCTCAGCTTCTCCTGCCTATCACTGGGTCCACATTGAGGTCATTCTGCATGCAGTCAACTATGTCAAAGCCAAAGAATTACACCTGGGGCTTAAGTGACTTCTCCAAGCTAAGTGTGCAATGCTGGGTTCTCAACAAGTTTCACCACATGGGGAATCCCTAAAAATGTGTGGATGATTTCAAGAGTCAATGAGGATGTAATTAGCCTCACAGACATAGGTTCACTTCCACGTACAAATATTGAAGCATCGTGCATAGCTGGTGGTCATATAAGGATGACTCCAGATATGCCTGCATGTATTATTGTTCTATGCAGTTTCCACGGGTATATGAGGAGACAAAGAATAGGACTACTGTTGCCTCAGGCATGTAGTAAAAGGTGACTAATCTGAGGTTGAGCATGGGGCTGGCAACCCCATCATGTAAAACAAATTGCTGCAGAAGCCAACAATTGCCAAGAGCATGTGCTTTGATATAGGTTTTCTGCAGTGGTTGCTTCATGTTGCATAAGACCCCCAAAAAAAAAGATAATGATGGTGGTGATATTGAGCATTAACATTGCTAATGTGTTTCTGATTTGGTTTTTATAACATAGAATATGAGGTTGGCGTTTTATTTCAGCCCTGTCATGTAGTCTACACTGATTACCGTCCCATTCCTCTACAACACTACATCTTCCCTGCTGGAGGTGATGGACTACATCTAGTGGTGGATGAAAATGTAAGGACAGTTTTTGTTCATTAGAAGCCATTTTCTTGGTGAATTTGTTTGTTTCTTAGTAGATTAGTTTGTTGAGCGTCCGGTTGACGGAGCGGTTAGAGCGCTGGCCACTCTGGGCTAATGTATCGGGCTTGAAACACAGTGGTGTCATGTTCCAGTCTACCCGGCTGTATATGGGTACCTGAGACTCTGCCCTTGAGCTGGGACAAGCAAAGACGACGGCAACGAGGAAGGTAACTGGTCCCCACCTCTCAAAGCTGGATTTAGTACAGTGAAGTCTCTCACACTTCACTCCCCTACAACAGTATCTGCCATGGGACTACCATTACCTTTTAAGTAGATAATGAAACAGTTGTATTTTCCATACAATCTGTTTTCTTTTGGATTTTTATGCTTGTTAACACATTAACTACTGCAAGCCGCTGTCAGCAGCTCACAAAATAATCACATTTTGACCGCAAGCCGCTCAGAGCACCAATCTAATTTTAGTAATAAAATGAATGAAAAATGTACTGAAACACTCTGATCTGGTTCGAGATTTTAAGTTGCCACCGGAAAACAAATTCCCAAAGCGTGGTTGTTGTAGAACACTGGAAAATTGATATTATGTTCATATTTTTCAGCGTTTTGGGTTAGTTACCAAATCGTGTAAAACTGTTTACCATGGCAACTAGTGATAGGACTACAAAAAATGCGTGTACGTCTCGTCTAACGGCTGAATAGGATAGAAACGTGTTTCAACAATTGAGTGATAGATCTAGCTATGAGGACAAGAGTGAAAACGGTGTGCACATTGATTGAAATTGTGATTTTGATAGAGATGGGGCACAAGCAGTTATAATTGTGAAAATATTGCAAGTCCTCGGCCATCGGAGGGCCGTTAAATAGCAACAACCTCTATTAGAGTTACAACCTGTGTTTATTGTAATAGTACATTCATTTATCTTTAAATTGACGTGTAATTCATAAAAATCTAAACAATTACGAAAACTACAGCTTACTTTGTGCAAACACCTACAGGATGAAAATGGGAAAAAAATTTAATTCAGCCACAGTGTGTTTTTCAATTCGGTAGTTAATGTGTTAATAATAATACCTGATATTTATCACTGGCTGAAGCTGGGACCCTTTCAAATTATTCTTTTCTTGGTGGCTTTTTAGATTGGATTAGGAAAATTGCATGAACCATTAGAAATGGAATTAAGTGGTCTCTTGTCACAAAGTGGATTTAAGTTTAGCGTGTATCTGAGTGTATAGACAAGACCCTAGTATGAGAAATGCTGAGAAGATAGATTTTAGGTGAGAATGACAGTGAATGTGGAAAGATGAGACTATTGGCTTCTAGGGTGAGAACCGAGATTGACTCTCCCTCGCCACTCCTGACGTCTTTGATAGCTATAGACTCACCACCTCTTACTACTCTAAGGAGATAAGGTTTAAATAAAGACCACAGACACACTATACAGACAATATATATACGTACAGTATAGTTTTGATAGAACCTGATCCAGTGAACATTTTTATAGTTTTATAAAACAAATCAACATAATCAAATAACACAGTCAAATAAATATCGTGCAATGTTGCACAGACCTGACAAAACCAAAGAAACAATTAAATTGATAGACACTAAAACAACCACTTTCACCCTTACGTCCCCCCCTGCTGGGGAAAAATATAAGGATTAATGAATTTACACAATCTACTTGGTGGGGGGTCTCAACTTGAGCCACCACTTCCGACTATACTAATATTACTACTGTCACTGTTCTGTTGACGCTGCCTAAACGACTGTCTACCCAGCTTCCAAGCTTTTTAGTCGATATACACACCACTAAATAACACCACTGGACTGCTACGCTAGTAGACTTTTATTACATCTATGGCTCAGAGGCTTGTCCTCTAAGGATAATATAAGACCCTACTGGTCCCGGCTATTTTCCTCTCTCTCTCCTCTCTGCCTTGCTTCAGTGTCTCTCTGACACTCTCAATGTCTGCTGATGTGGCGTCTCCGTTATGCCCCTTCTCTCGTTAGCATTCAGAAAAAGGAATGTTGACCCTTTCTCCTGTTCCTGACTACTGCACTAATGACTTGGGTATCAAGCACGAGGTACTTGACTCAGAATGTAGAAGCTTCACTGCTGCTGAACAACTTCTTTTACTTGCCCAGTTACCCCTCTTCGGGTTTAGAACAACGACATTATTATGGCCGTGAAGAAAAAAACTTACAACAACATCGGCAACGCGCCTAATTGAGTGTGTTATAAAAAAAAAGAGCTCAGAGCTCTGGATTTTAAGGAAAATCCCGTTCCCGCTGAAGAATGTCTTCACTGCATGAGAACGTGTTTTATTTTCTTTCGCTCTGGCGATATCTCGAGCTCTCGGCTCCTGAGATGCCAAACTTTGCCATTGGTAAATTGTAGGGACAGATTACGCTCTCCCACTGTGTCGTGAAACTGCTGTAAACAAAGAAATGCAACTAATGTACAACAACTTCAACATAAACTCATCTCTTAACTCACAAACACATCACCCGTCTATCCCCTAAATCAATACCGCTCCCCTTCACCCGCTATGCACAACGATACATACATATTTCCTAACCACAGGTCAAACTACCCCACACTTCAACACTGTCTGTCTAGGAAAACCCAGACGCACCTGACCTAAATCCTTTTGTGCTAGTCACAACAATTCATACACTTAGGGGAACTCCTGTACTAAAATTCCTAGCCCTACTTTATTTTATAGACTGACCGTTGATGCTCATCGCATCACCCGATATAAAACTAGGAAAGATTTACTCCTGTCTCAGTAATATTAATTACATCTCTATGAAAGAAAAAAAAAAATTCCCCTATCAGAAATATAATTTACATCTCTTACCATCCGACTACCTTACCGAATAATACTCAATTAAATACACCCGTGATTAAAAATTAGACCAATACGCCCGTAGATATAGTGCAAGTATCATAAAATCCCCTCTCCGTAATATTTAATTACACAATCAGTTTACGTACACAATAAAATAACGTACACAACTACCAAGCGTATTTACACTGCAATTATTATAATTAAATCGAGGTTACATATATACTGGGCCTCACAATTACAGTATTGATATAACCTAAGGACTTAACCTTATATAGTTAAGAATGGGGCGTATCTCATGGAAAGAGATGAAAACAAATAAGGAGGTCCTAGAAAATCTAGGTATGAAAAGAGAACTAATGAGGGAGGTCAAAGTTCGGCAGCTAAAATACTTTGGCCACATAAAAAGGCATAACACCTTGCAGAAGAACATAACAGAAGGGAGAGTTGAAGGCAAACGTGCAAGGGGAAGACAGCGCTATAAGTGGGAAGATAACATCAAGAGATGGACAGGAAAGAGTCTATCAGAGTGCACCACCAAGACAAGAGACAGAAGACGTTGGAGATCCATTACAGCCAACCTTCGTTGTGGAGATGGCAACTGATGATGATGATGATGATGAGTTAATTTCCAACCACCGTTACACAATTGATAGATATTGCTATTCATTCACAGGAAATAATATAAGCGCACTTCTAGTTTTATTATTTCTAAAAAGATGGCAATTGATGGCACTTCTGTTTAAGAAATTAAATTAAAACTCCCGGAAGAAACTTTACTTTAACCTGCTAAGATCTATCAAGAAACGAAATATCTACATTGCTAAATTAAGATGGTTACATACCCAGTTACCAAATATCTCTCGTTAGAGTAATCGATAAGGCGTAGTTTTCACGGCTGTAATTTCTGGAGACAAAAGAGGCCGCTATTAGATTTACTCGGTTATTTATTACAGAAAATCGACGCTAACCCCCACGCCCTATGTCGTCGCGTCGCTCTTAAACCAATAGTCTATCTGCATTTATTAAACTATTGAAACCCGGCAATGATAACATAAGATAATACATGACTCATGTTTATTACTTCTACTGCACATCTAAATTGCGTCATGTTAAGTAATATTACCGTCGACCGCGTGAGCAGACTCGGTTTTGATACGTTCTACATTACCTGGGTCGTGCTTTTAGCCCCATCCCCCGTTTTACCGGGTGGGGGTTACTAGCGTCGGGAAAATTGTACCCCGCCTAATAATACTCAAGCGCCTAATAATAATAATAATAGTTGCCCATCGCAAGCGAAGATGGCGACAGCTTCAGACTTGAGTTGTGACACATCTGTGCCGTGATCTCATGTGACTAATTAATCCTATTTTGGCCCTACAGGCCCTGCCACATACGGGGCACACATGGTTAGAGTCGATAGTAGTGTTGCTGTGCATTCTGGCTTTTCTTGCAGCACGCTTGCCTTCTGCCTTATCAGCTAAATTCTGTTCTGCAATGCGAGCACCTTGAGTAATGTTTGTCCGCCAGGCACAGCGATCCTGTGCGATAGTCTCCCAGGAGGAGACATCAATTTTGAAGCTGCTCAAGCGCCTAATACAATAAAAATGACCGCCCGTAATTTTACAAAGAAAATGAGACTGCTTGATCGCGATTACTTTAAAGACAAGAAAACTGGTGCGAGTATAAAATAAACCTACCGTCATCCCTAATGAAAAAAAACGCAATTAATTACCAAGAGAAGAAGACTAAACTCAAATAATTACAGGACCAAATTACTGGGAGAAAGAATGGGGCCTATTGAAAAATAAAATCACAGTACCTCATCACATCTCTGACAAAACATGTCAATGTCTAGGTTATGCCGATGACCTTGTTTATCTATCCCAACCATAACTAGATGCTAGACGAAATGAGAATACTTGATAAGAGGTTACAATAAAAGGGTCTAAAAAATACACTGAGAAAAGATAGGTTGTGGAAATAAGTGTAGCAAATGATAGCCACACGGCACTAGAAGAAATGCTAAACAAACAAATATGGGCTCATATATATAATTTGGCAGCGGCACAGACAAAGTTGGAAGAATGGACATTGAAATCAAAACATGAATACAGAAGTCATGAGGAGCTGTGATAACACTGGGAAATACATGGAAATCAAAAGAAATGACCCCCCAAAAAAAAAAAAAAACAACTGTATCTCCAAGGTAGTCCTTTTGCATGGCTGTGAAACATGGAGAACAAAAAAAAAAACAAAGCAATCAATAAAGTTGCAGATTGTCATAACTGGGTGCACATGCAGGTTAAAAGGATTAAAATGGCATGGAACTGATGGAAGGAACTAAATAGATAAATACCAGATGAACAAAGGTGAGAAAAAGATGTTGGCCTTTGTCACGGCATATTTCTGTGTTGTTAGACTGTCCAAAACTGTCCTGATAGTCATGTGATCAGCGGAAGTAATGGACAGCGCAAGGCTGGCGCGAATTTAGTTAGTAGAGATTTGACTGCCATCCATGGCGGGGGTAGTTTTTTGGTATGCCAGCTTCGGCTGTCGGTGATATCTAAGAGTGACGCTTTGCCCACCATTTGAGTCCTATTCCTAACGTTAGCTGTTTCTGCTAAAGGATTCCAGGGAAGTAGTTATTTACTTAGCGTACTTTGGTACATGCTAAGTTATTGTCGTGCATTTTCAGTCAGTGTTACTATGTAGGTTTTTCCTGCGTGATGGCGCGATGTTCATTTTAGGATTGTGGTAGCCAGTTTACCCGTTCTGTAGATTGATATTAGTACATGCATTCCCTGTTGTGGCACGTATATAGTCGTAATGTTGTATTTTCATCAGGTCATGTGTTTAATTGAATAAATGGGATATAAGCTGTTCATGAGCGTTAGTCATATGTCACCCACTGTTGTTGTGTCATGCCTCTGGCAATACGAGCCTATGTGTAGTTCTTGATATAAGTTATTTAGGACAACAGTGGTATAGCCTTAGTGGTGAAGGGGAAGGTAGCTAGCACTTTATTTCTCCCTCCACCCTAGCTAGTGTATAAAGGCTTGTGTGATAGCCTTGAATTAGACATCATTGAAGAAACCTGCTGGTAGCATTACAAGGCAGTCCTTAGTCTCAAATTCCCAGGGTAGAAGAAATGGGTGGAGACTGAAGAACTCAACAGAGAAGACAATTTGGAGACAGTCTTTAAAGAAATAAAGAAGAGATTGTAAGAACTTTTATGGAAAGCCAAGGACAGGATGGCTTAGTGTGATTTTGTTGGGAGTCTATGCTTCACAGGAGACTGAAAGATAATAATGCTGAATTAATTTGTAAGTGAAACTAGTGTTAATGACCATCTTAAGCCAAAAATGTTTTATATTATTTTTAGTTCAGATTGGCTAAGCACAGCGCTGGCCTTTCTGTGGCAAAATTACTGTGTTCCTGGATTGAAACCTGGTAGCATCACGCTCCAGTCTACCCAGCTATAAATGGATGCCTGACTCTGCTCTTGAGTTAGGGAACGCAAAAGCAGCGAGAAAGGGAAAAAGGTCACACACACCCCATCATAAAAACTGCTTAACCGAGTATAGTGAAGTCTCTAACACTTCACTCTCCTGTGGCAGTATCTGGGACTACATTTACCTTTATGTAATATATGTCTGTCAATGAATAAAAGCCAAACCTCTCTCTCTCTCACCCGCGTGTCTACCCGGGCCCGAAAGGGAAGCAAAGAATAGTGACACTGTGACCTACCATGTATGCTGTAAGAGGTGACTAAGGAGGGTTGGGCATGGAGCCAGTTACCCTATCCTGTAGAAATTTAAAACATTCAACAAACACATGTACAGGACCAGCGGGCACATGGAGAGGAGAACTGAAGATGGACATGGGGGAGATGAAGAAGACATGGCAAGATCTTGAGCCGATAGCACGGGACAGTAAGACCTGGCTTAAGTTTGTTGAAGGCCTACACTCTTTGGGAAGTTGAAAGGTGAAAGAAGAAGAGTGAATGAACAAAAATACCTGATGAAAGAACAAGCAGAGCACTAATATATTTAAATATAAACAGGGTGAGTTCCGAGAAGAGAATTTCAACACAGCTATGTCTATTTTGAGAGATGCCGGAGACGCCAAAGGAGGAAGGAAAGGTGGGAGTAAAGGTAATGTCATGAATCAGTGTTATAGCTGTCTCAAATTTCTTCACTGTGTATGTCAATCAGCTGAATTCACTTGCATTTCTTTTTCAGTTTCCTCATACCCCACCCATTACTTTCTAGCTTGCAAATATGTACCAGAAAGACGAAAAAGAGATACAAGTATATCTTGTTACATGAAATGAAAAACATCATTTTATGTATACATTTAATGCCTGTACTGAGCTCAGAAAATGGAAAAACTGGTCATTAGAGGCATGTGAATTAGGAGTGGTTTTATGTGTAACTTTTTACATACAGCTGGTGTAGATTATGATCTTCTGTTGCATGCACAGACTTGCTGCATTTCTCCCCTGTTTTGGTCATTACTATCCACTTCTTTTTACACATATAAATTAAAAAAAGAAAATGATATAGAATCAGTTTTACTAATTAAGGATACACAGGAAACACATCTTCATCCTCTCTACATGAATGCTGCAGTTCAATTCTTTCACTGTCTTTTCATATTTCTTTGAGAGGGATCTTTCCTTGGTTGGTACTTCTCACATGTTTTGTCTTTCTCCATGTACACCTCTGCAACTAAACCTGTCTCCTTTTTTTTTTCCTGCAT
This sequence comes from Oreohelix idahoensis, assembly GCA_024509875.1. NCBI lineage: Eukaryota > Metazoa > Mollusca > Gastropoda > Stylommatophora > Oreohelicidae > Oreohelix > Oreohelix idahoensis. The sequence goes on along the minus strand of JAMPIV010015723.1, from coordinate 71,025 downwards.
GGACCACATGACTGCAACTTTTCCTCATCAATAATTTCTGTTTTGAGCCATCTTTTTTTCAGCTCTGCTCATGATGACCCAGTTTCTTTAGATTTCTCATCCACTGTTCTGTGTTTTTCTTGAACCTCCCCACTTTTCTCTTTCCTTGTGGTTTCTGGTCAAAGACATGTCTGGTTATACTAGTTGATTATTTTCTGAGGGTGTGTGCCATCAGTCTCTATTCCATCTCCACCAGTATGGGCTGTTGTCTGGTACTGTTTCACATATCTGTGTTTCCAACTGTATGTGGCCACTTGATATGGGGTTTCCTAGTTTATTCCTTCTTTGTTGATGTTGCTTCCCAAAGGTTTCTTAGTTTACTCCTTTGTTGATGGTGCGCCCCAGATAGGTAAACTTTTGCTTTTCTTCATTTATCTGACCATTGATCTTTATCAGATCTGTTTACCACTTGCTTATTCTATTTTCTTTTGATTTATTGCATCATTGTTTAGTCCTGTTTTTGAGGCCAAATCAGAATTTCTTGGTTTTGTTTTTTTTTCCTAAGGAGAAATTTTCAAAATTTATAAGTTTTTTTCCCTCCCAATTTCGAACCATGGTACCATCGCCTCGATGTGATAGTGAACTTTAACTAGACATGAGGCCAGCTCAGTACCCTTGTACCTAGACACGATCACTACCAAGTGAAGCTATGGTGCTGTATGGATAGTCCCTGGTTCGATTATCACTTCTGTTACTTTTCAGTTGTCTCTTGTTCTCATTCTTATGCACCTGCCTGCCAAATTCCTATTTATGTTTATTGTTTACTCTTCCTAGGCATCAGGTTTCTCTCTTTGTTTATTCCTAATAATATCCTTGAAGGAAAACTCCATTCCTGTTCTTTTTAAAAGTTTTTGCCTTTTTTAATGAATGTTATTGTCACAGTATAATAACTACACTTTCATGATATAATAACTACACTTTCATGACATTGTCCTCTTATTGGCTCACATACAACTGCGAGAGGTCACACAATTAAGACACGAAGGCGTACTGACAATCTACCTTTTTAATAATCACGATACTACTCATAAACGTCAATAAGAACAGCAAAAACCATATGACTGGCTCAAACAACCTACTGCCAGCAGATTATACAAACAAAACTGCCCAAAAACTAGTAATCATAAGGCGAGCATAAGGAAATGAACTACGGCTCCTTGTTACCGGGATTTGTTTTGTTGAGTGCATATGCTGTCTCTCTAGGTACGTTTATTGGTGTCGGGCTTACTATTAGTGGCCGACATGTTGTTTGATACAGCGAATGTTAGTGGGTCGTTAATGATGTTGAGGACAATGTCAGCGCAGCAGCAACTACTGGGTCATAAAGCTGACCAACTGGTAAGTCGAGCAGGCTGGACCCATTGTTTGACGATAATTTACGACACAGTTTATTGTAGACGAGGTACAGACATCATAGGCAGGTAGTAACAATTCATAAAAGTACGTTTCATGGCAGAAAATACATCATCACCAAGTAAGCATTGATATGGCCGTTGATTGACAGCACTGATCGTTATAGCATCAAGATCAACAGCTTGATAGAATACCGGACACTGTCGAATGGACAGGTCATCTTATATATATATTATTCTGACATCTTAATCTGCTCCTGATGTCAGAGGGTCGCACTAGCCGCTGGACATATTGAGTTCAGCGGAAGCTCTGCCGTAACATGCAGGGTTGCAGGTCTCTGAGGCGTGAGACATAAAAACGAGCCGTTTTCTGGCTAAATATTAAACTGGAAGGATTCTTGGCAAGGTTCTTCAAGAATCGGCTTCCTCATCTTTCAGATCATAATTATATTAATATGCGTGTGTCTTCCCTTCACTTAGGGCAAGCACACAAAACTCACGTCTATCTTGGACAGAAAATATACTACTCGTCAAAAGTCAAGGGCCACCCTATTATTTTCAATACACTTTTATATAAGCGCAAAGAATGATTAAATGAAGGAAGTTTTTAGTAAAAATGGGTGCAATATCTTCCTCTGACAGTCCTCTATGCACGTTAAGCATAAAAACAACTCATCGACAACCATGGTGATCACGTGCAATTTGGTTTGCTGACCATAAATTCACATTTTTAATCTGTATTTTCAAACTTCCGTACAACCAAACAGGTGAAGTAATCGTGCTGATTGACATTCCGTGTGCAATGGCGACTTTTCGTGAACAGAGTTCACTCTTAATTTGTTTTAAAATCAGCAGACTTAGGGTAGTTTCATCACTTGCAAAAACCATGCCACAGAGAAGAAGTCTTGACACCTTACAAAGAATGAGGGCTATAGCATGGGTTGAAAGTGGTTTATCTGTCCGTGTGGTTGCTAGACGGCTTGCAGTGTCACACTCTACTATCCAAAGAATTTTGGAGAGATTTCAGGCCACAGTAAGTGTGGAGGATCGCCACCGGCCAGGTCGCCCTAGATGCACCAATAGACATGATGACCGGTACCTCTTGTTGTCAGCCCTGCGCCATCGAACAGTGACTTGTTCCACTCTAAGATGTCAGCTGAGACAAACTGTAAACGTTAATGTCAGTCAAAGCACCATTCGCAGACGTTTACATGAATTTGGACTGGCTGCTCGACGTCCTGCAGTCAGAATCCCTCTTACTCCTGCTCATCGCAGAGCCCGTGTTGCTTGGTGTCGCGAGCACATCCGATGGACAAGGCAACAATGGAGTCAAGTTCTCATCACTGATGAATCTCGCTTCACTGTTTCATTCAATGATGGCAGGATTTGAGTTTGGAGACGACCAGGAGAGCGATTTACTGATGACACAATTCGAGAGGTGGATCTTTATGGTAGGGGTTCTGTCATGGTCTGGGGAGGCTTCTACAGACACGGCAGGACCCCACTCTACATCATCCAAGGCAACTTGACCGGCCCAAGATACCAGAACGAAATCTTGAGACCAATTGTTCAGCCTGCTCTGGAGTCCATAGGTGGTAATGCCATCCTCCAAGATGATAACGCTCGACCCCATCGAGCTCGTGTGGTGAATGGGTTTATTCAGCAACATGGGATCATCAGGATGGCATGGCCAGCTCATTCACCTGACCTTTCTCAGACTGAGCACCTCTGGGATGTCCTAGGTCGAAGATTGTCAACAAATCACCCCCTGCCAATGGATGTTGCACAGCTGACTGCATTTCTGCTTCAGGAATGGCAAGCTGTTCCTCAGGATACTCTTCGGACCCTTGTGGACTCGATGCGTCTACGCTGTCTTGAATGCCTTGCTGCAAACGGTGGTCATACCCGATTTTGAAATGTCTATTTGTCCAATATCTATTGTGTGACTTTTGAAAAGGTGGGTAACACACTTCACAGCTTCATTGTGTTTGAATGTGTGTTTCCATTTCTTTACGTGACATGTCAATTTGGTATTCAATAAATGCCGTTTTGACTGATACCAATTACGTTTATATCAGATTTGTTTTATGGTTTCAACCAAGGTTTTTCTAAATGGCCCTTGACTTTTGACGAGTAGTATATATCAGACTGCCTCAAGCATCATAGCTCGATGACAACAGATTGACGCAGCAAGCGCTATTCTGTTCAAATATCGTGCACGACGGCACGCAAATAATTAAACATATAATTACTTTAGATGTGCTCACATGTGTGTCTATAAAAGACTAGACCCGCATGTGAGGATCTCAAACACTTAACTCCCATGCAGAAAGAACTTAACACTCCTATAGCTGGCTGACTGACATCTTTCTTCCAAGGCCTCCTGTTTAATCCACTCCTCTCTCTGCACCCATTTGCACAGCTTCTGAACACATGATCATTTCTATGCAGTTCAGCTGATGCAATATTTTATGCATAGGTACATTACAGTTCAGTTGCTCAAAGAAACATAAGAAATTATTATGCGACAGTATACTTGACAGACCAGTTCTTTCCTATTTGTAAAATAAAAGCATGCTAATCTCCACTAAAATTCTGAATTACACAACAGTGTTTTCCCTAATTTAAAAATTTGCTGTTAACCACTACTAGTATCCAGCATATTTACTTCATGTTTTACTGCAGTCCCTCTCATCTTCCCCTACCTGTATATATACTTATAACATTTTAAATGTTATTGCTGCTACAGATTTCTAAGTATTATTTAATTACCATTCTTTGCATTCACTTGTATATTACATGTTAGCATTTGTATTATTTTGTTGTGGTTTCTTTCATAAAAAAATATTTTGTATTGTTTACTTTTTATCTCTTCTGTTGTAACTTTGTGCACTTTTATGTTACTTTACTTTGTTTATTGTAACTTTGTTTGCCTTGCTTGATGTCTTTGTTTAACGTGTGTCATATTATCTCTACTTAAACTTGGCAAGAGTATGAAGTGTGTCACTCATTAAGGAAAAGACAAGTACTTACTAATTTACTTAGTCAATCCTCTTCTACCCTGAAATGTAGAAGTTTGTCAGAGATACCACCATACTATCCTATCAGATGTCTTTCTATAGGCCTGATTCCAAACTAGTCCTCTGTCCTTCTAATGTTGTCCTCCCAGCGGACTCTGGGTTGCCCTGGAGGTCTGAATCTCTGGCTCTTAGTTTCCCATACTAGTCGTGGTAGCAGATCTTCTTCCATTCTGCAGACATGGCCAAACCATTGTAGTTGGGACTGTTTTGATTGGGTCTGCAGGGGCTGGGTTTTGAGGCCTTGCCGTATTGTCTGGTTGTGGACCATGTCTTTTCTTGTTACTTCAACCACCTTCAATACCTCATTTCTGAGGTTCAGAGCTGGCTAAAAAGGCAAGTATTTAATGTAAAAGTTATAATTTGTATTGCATTTTAGGATAATTTTTGTAAATTTAACTTAAGCTTTGTTTGCATCCCTTGCAGCAAACGAATCAGACTGTTACAAAATTGTAAAGCTCATCATGGAGAGAAACTTCGCTCCTGTCATAGTGTTCAGCTTCAGTCGAAAAGACTGTGAAGGTTATGGAATGCAGATGTCAAAGTTAGACTTTAATACAGGTGAGTTGTATATCTGCTTTGGGCTTCTATGCATCTTTGTGGTTGAGAATGGTTGAAAAAGATTTACCCCTGTCTGAGGGACCTTAAATGGGTCTTCATAAGCAGCATCAAAAAGGAAGACGGTTGAAAATAACAGGTGGGGGAGGGGGCAGTCACTACCTCTGGAAACGATGTGTATTGATCTGTTGTATACAGATTTTTATTGATAAATGTTAGTCTTGAAATGTGTTATATGACATAGCATGTTATTTTACATGTGACTGATATCTTATACTCTGTATGGAGCACAAGTGTTGCCCTAGTAAAGGCAAAAAGATCTGTTACATTGTCCAGTTTTGAGTGCCTTTTTACCCTTGGTTTCCTTGTTACCTGCTCTACATATTTCAGAATCTTCTTTGCTTATGTTTCACTGGGAATTTCATTTAAACGCCCATCAGACTATGCTAGACACAGATTCACTCAAATGTAGCCAAATGAACCACATCTTTCTCCTGTTGACTTGGCTGTCCAGTGATCTTTTGTCTTGTTTTTTGACATATTCCCCATTTGTGATGAAATCTCACAAAACTGATAACAAGCCAGCATCTTGTTATATTAAGACATTGACGTCACAAGAAAAGTCTTCCCAAGAGTTTTGTCACAGTGGAAAAGATATTAAAATTGGAAATTTTTTTGTAAAAAAAAAAGTGAGGCATGTTTGAATCAAATAATCCCAGGATTCAGAGAAAATTGGGTTCAACAGCTGGCGACATTGATGTTTCTTTCGGGTTAGTGCATTGAAATACATATTAAATGTGTAGCTGATTATTTTTGCCATGTTAACCTGTGTCATTTGATAGAAGACAGTCTGAAGTTGCATAAAATATTAACGTATGAAAGTCAATATTCTGAAAAAATTTTACAGGTTTTTTGCTTTTTTTCTAGAGATCAGAAATGTTCACAAGTCACCACTTTTAACAGATAACACCATATTTATTCTCACATTTCATATTTTATAATCTTGTTTTGCCTTTTTATGTCCAGGATGTAGGTTTGGCGGCTGTTTATGAATGTTCGATCAATGACATTATTATATTTTTCATGTACAACAACATTTAAATATTATTTTACATTTTGTCCCAAATCCCCAGATGAAGAGAAAACATTAGTTGAGGAAGTGTTCAACAATGCTGTGGATGCCCTGTCAGATGAGGACAAGAAATTGCCACAGGTATGGTCAAGGTTTATACGGAAGCTGTTTGGATTTTATTTACTTTCCTTGGGTAAGGGTAATTTAGACTTTTCTATGGGTAAGGGTAATTTAGACTTTTCTATGGGTAAGGGTAATTTAGACTTTTCTATGGGTAAGGGTAATTTAGACTTTTCTATGGGTAAAGAGCAAATATAGTTTGACAGGATTACTTCTTTGTTCTTGTCCCAAATATCTTTGGTTTTTTTTCCCTCTTCCAATCTTGAGTTGTTGAGTCCTAAGGTCAGCTTGAAAAGATTGGCGTACATGTACGAGGTGGACTTTTTCAGCACTAGTGGGGATAAAATTAAAACGTGAAAGAGGCGGGCCCAGAAGAGTGGCGATAGATAAAGACGGACTCAACACAAGCCACAGTTTAAGGAAACAAGTGTCAGTTTAACCATTAGACTAGCTATAATTATAGTCAGATTTTGTTTTGCCCATTTTTTCTTGTATGTAAATAAAACAGCCAGGTTTTTCATCATTTTTTTTTTTCCCCAACAATATAACAAGTAGTTCCTGTAGGCCAGGGTTGTGACGATGTACCAAGCTTTTGACATGGGGTATTGGTTAAACATAGTGTCTGACTACTGCTTTAAGTTTGTTGCCTCATTCTGTTTATATGTAGAGAAAATTGAACTCAATGAGTGTCATGGAGATGGTCGTGTGTTTTTTGTGGAGTCGGAGTCTAGTTTGTAAAAGATGTCCACACTTCGACTCTGAATTTTATGCCATATGACTAGTAAAGAAACTGTAGTTGGAGTTGGACTTCTAAAATTTCAGAAGCCTGAGTCGAAATCTGAAAATTGTTTGGCCAAATTCACAACGCTGGTCATTTGGCTTAGCTCTAGCAGCATTATAATATGCACTCGCTCTGTTACTCCATAAGGAGCAAAGGGCTACAGCTGCAGTTGATCCCCTTGTCACAGCACTTCTTGTGCCCTTGCAGTGATAGTTTGTGTAGCAATAAGTATTGCAGGAGGAGGTTGCCAGTCTCATGTACAACCTTACATAAGTCGCATCCTACGGTGGTAAATTTTTTTTTCCAATGTCTCCATAGAGATCCTGGAAAACCACTCGGGGTAATATGCAGTATTGGAGAGAAATTATTTGCGCCTGTGTTAACCACTGAAATATTAATTGATTCATGTTCCTTTTTGCTCCGTCTGGAGCATGGAGCCACAACCACAGCTGACCTCCTTGCCAGAAGCCGGCACCAAAACATGGCAGTGGGGGGTTTCTGTAGCAATTTGATTTGCATGACGAGGTTGCAAGTCCCATGCACAACCTCTCATATTAAGTCACCTTATAGGACATGCATGAGAGACTATTTCTTTGTCATATCAGAGACTCCCCTAGATCTACACAGACCTTGAAATATTATTAGACACATATTTTCCAGATTTGTTCTTTTTATAGTGTTAAATGTAGACACACTGCTAGATTGGAACTGATTATTCTAGTTGTAATTGTTGGTGTACTCATTGTTGGAGAGAAGTTGGTTATTGTAATGTTAACATTTACATTTTAATTTGTCTTATCCTTCTCCACTAGATAGAGCATGTCCTGCCCTTACTAAAGAAAGGTATTGGGATTCACCACTCAGGCATTCTTCCTCTTCTGAAGGAAACCATTGAGATCCTTTTCTCTGAGGGGCTCATCAAGGTTGTTCAACATTCTTATTAATTGTTAGCCCTGATCTTAATGTAATTAATTATTAGAAGGCTAGCATGAGGGTTCATTATGAATTTGATTTTATTCTGTGAGGAAATTCTAAACAAACAAAAAAACAAGTTTCAGTGGAGTAACAATGTGGAAAATAGCAGAGGTGAGGAAATTGTTTACTGTACAGGTCTAAGTGGCTGGGGCAAAGAAGACTTGACAGAGATGTACAGATAACATTCAGTTATAGGATAAGATTTATGAAAGTAAAATTCGATATAGATGGTCATGAACTGAGTGAAATAGAGAACATTTGTTCTTGCAGTGAAGAACTTTGTAGGGTTGGATTGTAGAATGGAAAACAAATTGTTTGTAGTATTTATTCCTTATTGTAGTAGTTCCCCTATTATGGTATGCATGATAGATATTCAACTAACAAAATGACAGCATTTGTACATCTCAGCTGGAGCAGGTCTTCATAGATGCACTGTCAGTAATCGCAGCGCTGAAGAGCCAGAATAATGCAGACCTTGATGACCTAAGAGTGATACTCCACAAACTATGTCATTGATTCAAAAGAGTGGTGGTACAGTGGATCCCATCTCATTGTAACATCCCAGGCAATGAAGAGGCTGACAGATTGGCAAAGGAAGGGGGACACCTACCTCAGCATGATACAAGTATAACTTTTGAGGAGGCAAAGAGTTTTATCAGAAACATAAACAGGAACAAATGGGAAGAAGAGCATCCAGGCCACCAAAAAAATGATGCATATTACCAGCTCAGCAGAAATGAGCAAGTGATAAGCTTCAGATTCCGCTTGAGTCAGCCATCTTTGAGATACCATCTGTTAATCAAGCTAAAGATAGGAATTACTGATGAGTGTAACTGTGGCACTGATAAAATTACGGCTGAACATCTGCTTCAAGGATACCCAACATATGAGGAGCAGAGAAATCACATATGGCTGTCACCAGTACCATTCCTGGAAAAAACTATGGAGCTTTCTCACATACGAGGGAAGGTCAAAAAGTAATGCCTCCTATTTTTTATGTATGTAAATACTGCATCGGTGTGCAATTTGTAAATTTAGCAGGATTCCTCAAACACTCTTCTGCACTGTATAGCATTACCAACCTGTTTCAGTAACAGGTGGCACCACTGTAACAGTTTAAATATGGCTGCCAAAGACGTTCGGTTAAAACAACGTTATGTCATAGAATTCCTCAATGCTGAAGGCGAGACCCCAATTCGCATCCACGAACATTTGAAGAATGTTTATGGAGATTCAACAGTGGATGTTAGCACTGTCCGACGTTGGGTACATCGTTGTGACGAAGCTGAAGTAGGTCAATCCTCAATGGCTGACGCAAAGCGGACTGGCTTTCCATCTACCGCAGTGACTCCACACAACATTCATCGAGTTGATGGCATCATTCGTGGTGACCGTCGGGTAACACTGGATGAACTTTCTTCCATGGTGTCCATTAGTAAAGGCAGTGTCCAGAACATCATTAAAGACCTGGGTTATTCAAAAGTTTGTGCACGGTGGGTACCCAGAATGTTGACAGACAGACATAAAGAAACAAGGAAAACCATAGCCATCAACCTCCTGCACTGTTACGAAACTGAAGGAGAAGAGTGTTACGGTATATGATATTAACGCCGTCTGCTAAAGGTTAGCGGACGTGCAAATGTAAAGGTTAAGACATTTAATATATTGCGATAGATGTTTCAATTATTGAACGCTCCATACACGATCGATTATGACGTGTCTAGCGTTGTTTGGGTCATAGTCGGTAACTAGGAGACGCTACCCTTTGTTACTTGACCGCCAAGCTGAATAGCTGCGTTTTGTTAACCTTCCAATTCAATGGCATGATATAGCCATTTATATGTGCATTTATGATGGACCAGGGTCAGTCCTAGAACTCTACATGAGAGGAAACTTATGGAGGTTAGTGATTAACTAAATCCTTGGAAGGAGAAAGATAATCGTCTACTTTATACGAAGTAATTAGACTCACAGTCTCACTGTCGGCAGGTAGCCATTCTATCTGCGCGTGCATATAGCTGTGATGTTCTGACGACAATTACTGCATTGTATCCTTAAACGGACATTGACACGTAAAACAGCAGTCTACGCTATTGATTGATTGATGCATGTACCTCATGTGTGAATTGAACTGTTTATGTATGTGTGTAATCCATATTAAATTGTGAAGGACTCGAACCGGAGGCATTATTCGTTGAATCACGTTACACCATTCAACCATTATGAATTATGTATTTTATATCAAGTTGCTGAGTTAATAAGATGAACAGTTTGTTTACATCTTGATGCCAAGTTCAGGCATTACGACAAACCAAAGGTGAGGTTCACCCCATTCGCGTACGAATATTAGCACGATCAGAATTCAAGCAACACAACCGGTAACCACACACGAAAGTCCTTCAACAAAAGTGGCGGCCGAATGCGGGGAACGACAGAAAAAAAGAAACAAACTTCTGTTCCTTACGCACATGTTAACCACAAATATTTACGATCAATTTTCGATCACATGATCCAGTCGAAGATGACGCAGTACTCATTATAATGCCTAACAACGTGACGTCACCGAAAGTCGTGTAGGTGAACGGTCGGAGAAAACCAAAGCCGTTTCTAAGTCTAACCAGGGGAAACATGAGCCATTGAAGCAAACACACGATATGGACTACAGGAGCAGACAGTCAGGGGCATTAGCCTAGCTGTTGACGACCTCTAGCACTGATCTAAGCAACGGAAAAGATAAGTCTAGTTATTTTAATACTGTCGTCATTGCAAACAGTAATACTGAGTCCATGCCTTTTGCCTGCATAGGCATGTCTTTTCTGAATGTGTTTCATGTATTTTTTGGGTTGTTTTAATGTGTTGTTAACTAGCGGGCCGGTTGGAGGGAACTGAAATCTCTGGGGAATGTCGCGAACAGCTGACCACCTAGATTTCAGTCGGTCTTAGGGCAGTTAAACGATTGCACTTTTGGAAGCCCCATTGAGGTTTGCCATTGGACTATCTGTCCAAATCTGCTGTCGTTTGACGATTTGTGTTAGCTGTACCGTTCCGTAGATAACTGGTGTATTTTATTCGTACTCAGTTCACAATTTTATTCAGTTTTGTATCATGTTCGTTAACTATTTCGTCCAGTCTACTCTCACTATCAATTTATTTTATGATTGTTAAATGTTCGTCCGTTATGAGTCCTGTGATGTCATCATTTTTTGCAGTCATTTTTTTTTGTGTACTTTGCATATTAAGTTGACCTCGGGTCAATCTTTGACCCTTCGTTTTCCGTGTGACACTTCCGCTTGTTTTATTTAGTTCATAAATTCATTTTTAATTGTGAAAATGTCTTGTTTGCGTCTTGACATTGTTTGTACCCTTTAGTTGCATCATTGTTTTGTTTGTACTCATGATATATATTAAATACTACATTAATAATATAACATTATATTCAATAATACACTTGTAATTTAATTTAATTAATTTTTTCTGACATTTAAGGTTAATATGGGACATTGCATAATTATGCAGTGATAGTCCAAGAAATTAGCACTGCAATTTATAAGAGATGCCTAGGGCATAATAATATAATATATATATATTGACCAAATAAAATAATCTTATAGTCTACCTTTGAGGTAATAGACCCATTGTATATTATTTAATATACTTTTCTAGTACTAAGAGAGTGACTTAGTACATTGAACAATATAATTACTAGGAATCATACCCAACATTATTGGATATTGAGATTAATTGTGTGATGTAATTACATTATAGTTAACAGATATCATAACTATTTATGATATAGTTAGTACTTAGATACAATATTGTTACAAAATATTGTCTATTAGTTGAACTTAGACATTAGAGTTCAGTACTATTGTGATTATTTATATTGAATATTCCTAAGTTGAGTAAGTATAATAATTACTCTGAAGCTACTATTGACTATTTTAATCAGTAATTACCAATAATTACTTACCAGATAAAAGTCAAAATGCTTACTATAGACCATTTCGTTAAAATTGGTAAGGAATATGGTTATAAATCTCAAGAACTTCGTCAGTTTGCTGAGGCAGAACTGGAAAAACATAAAGCAGAAATGGAGGAACGTGAAAGAAAAGAAGCAGAAAAAAAGGCTGCATTAAAGAAAGAGGAAGAGGAACAAAAGGCTGCATTAAAGAAAGAGGAAGAGGAACAAAAGGCTGCATTAAAGAAAGAGGAGGAGGAACGTGAGATGAAGCAAATTGCCAAGGAAAATAGATTAAGAGAGATTGCTCAACGTGAAAGAGAAGAGCAAAGAGCAATTACCAAACAGGAAGAAGAGAATAAATTGAAACGAGAGGAAATTATTTTACAACAAGAAATGGAATTGGCGCGTATTAAATTGGAGACAGCAAGATTACAAGCACAAAGTGCTGATGCAAACCAGAATAATAACGCACAAAATGGATCGTCATCCAGCCAAACTAAACATTTCTACAACTTTAAATTACCCACTCTCAACTTAAACGTGGACGACCTTTCATCGTTCCTGTCACGTTTTGAACAGACTTGCAAAACAAATCATTTGCCTGAAGAGTCATGGGTACTCAAGTTAAATGAATTCTTGGTTGGAGAACCATTGACGGCTTCTCAAAATGCTGACCCATCAATAGCAAATAACTACGGTGCTATTAAGTCCTTGCTTTTACGAAGGTTTCACCTGGACGAGGAACACTGTAGGTTGAAATTTAAGGGAATTTTACCTGAATCTCCAAAAGATTTTGCAGGATTCATTGCGAACATACGCAATACATTTAATAGATGGGTTGAACTGGCAGAAGTCAACAAATCATACGACAAATTAGTTGATTTACTACTACGGGATAAGGTATTATCTTCGGTTAGCCAGCCATTTTTTGCATATTTGCAGGAGCGTAAACCAGGTACTATCGACGAGTTAGAAAAAATTTCTTTAAACTACTGTTCGGCACATCCGAATGCAACCATTTCTAACTCCTCATTAAGAGAACCTCTACCTGTGGCGTCTAATATGGCCTACAATCATAATAACAAACAAAGACATCACAGTGTAGACAGAAGTAGGTTCCAAAGAAATCACAATGTTAACTTTCAGAAGGGACATAATAATGATTTCAACAATAAAAATGAGTTCAACAGAGGTAGATCACGAGATAGAAATTATTCACCTCAAACAAACTACCACAATGGTCAACATAACACTAATTATAATCGATCACATACTCCCAATAATAACAATAACTGGAATGGTAATAATCATGGCTCGAGACATCGAGATAATAGTTACTATAGAGGACGACGAGATAATTCTAACAATTATACTCGGAATCGATCTCATTCTCGGGGATCATCTCATTACAACCATAATACAGGGGCGGCAGTTACAAATAATACTACCCCTATAGCTCAGGTCCCACTTGACAATAATACAACACAGTCTTCTGCTGCATGTTTTGCTATTAATTATAATGTGGCAAATAGTTGCCAACAATGCAATACTATTTTTCAGAAGGCCAAGGAAACGGTGCTGAATTGTGGACACCTTCATACAGCAGTTGGTCTTTCAGCGAACGATGGCAAGGGTACCCTGATGTTCAATAGAGGATTAGTCAATGGTACGGTGGTCTCAGTTTTAAAAGACTCTGGATCAACAACCATTGGAGTTCGTCAGTCTTTGGTACATCCTAGCTATGCAACAGGGGACTATGTCCGTTGCATGACCTTCGGGGGTACTATTGAGTACTACCCCACTGCCATAGTACATGTTAATACACCATTTTTTTCAGGTAATGTCAAGGTGTGCATGCTACAGAATCCATCAGCTGATCTTACATTAGGACGCATACATGGGAGTAAAGATTGCACTCCTAAAGAAATTAATGATTGGGAGAAAAAAAATTTGCATTCTTTTAGCAACGCTAACGCTGTTGTTGCTATGGCTACACTTCGTGCCAACAACATGAATACATGTGGCACAGCAGTTTCCAACTCCACTCTGAGTACTATCCTGGAAATTGATGAAGATGATAGATCTATTGGACAACTTACTAAGGATATAACTGATCCTAATAAAACTGTTGACGTTGTCAACATTGACAAAAACATTGCTAAGAAGTATAATAGGGTGAAAAAATAATGTTAGGTTTATGAGGAACTTAGATAGGAAGTTTAAGACAAATAAGTCTGACAGCAAAGTTTTGACTTTGCCCAGCAAGGACATGCCTACGACATGTAGTAAATTTAATACCTTTGGTGATGATAGGTATCATCCTCAGTCCAGTCAGGATGATACGACATCCAACAGAAAGACAATGTCGGTGTTGAAAGGGAAGGTTAATTCTTTGACAAAGAATACATATCATCATTGTCCACTATTTCGTGACAATGATACTACATATATTGGGAAAAGTGCGTATTCTCGCACAGTGTTAGTGCGAAATCTGCCGCAGGATACTACCTGGCAGGCACTTAGAAATTTTTTTGATTATACAGCAAACGTTAAGTTTGTTCGTCTTCTGCCATCATGCAATGGGCAGAATAGACAGGCGATGGTTACATTTCGTAACAATCGAGACGCTCGTTGGGTAATCGAGCGTGATAATGGTGTTTATTTTCATCACCGTTATCTAAAGTTACAATTAGTACCTGATTCTGCGCCACGCAGATAATGGTGTACGCTCACCCTTTTGTCTTATTTCTTGATGACTCAGCTCTAGTCAGTCATCATTTCTTTTCCTTATTGGTCATTTATTCTTATATGACTTAGATCTTGTAGGCTTGTCTATTAGGTGACATTTGTTTTGTCTTATCTACAATAACACTTCTTATTTTTGTCTTATTTGTGTTTTACCATGCCTACAAAAAAAAAAACCCAGTAATATCGTTATTGGTATTAACTATGCTCAGCCCAATACAGCATAGGTTTACTTGTCATCTATCACGGCTGTATTGTCTTCATTGTTAAAAAAAGACATGCCGGTGAAGGTGACATGGACTGGTATATGCAATGAAACTTTCAACAAAATTATAAATTTGTTCTCGCATGAACCAATTTTAAGACTTCCCGATGCTTCCAAAAGATTTTTCTTACGAACAGATGCTAGTAACTACGGCATTGGTGCATGCCTGCTCCAGAACCATGATGGCGTTCTACATCCTACCTTATATATTTCAAGAAAGCTAAAGCCGGCAGAAACAAAGTATTCCACAGTGGACAAGGAACTTTTATCAGTTATATGGGCAATAACTAAACTTGAAAAGTTTTTGCTTGGTGCTCCATTCACCATACAAACTGATCAACGTGCTGTAGCATCTTTGCGTCGATCTAATCACAAAAGCCAAAAACTCGCCAGATATGCAATCATCCTACAGCCATTTGAATTCTCCATTGAACATATTCCTGGCACTGAAAATATTGTGGCGGATGCGTTGTCACGTAATCCTATTGACGACGAATGATCAACATTGACATTCCTAAAACACGTCAATCATCACTACATTGGATATAACGAAGTATCAACTATAAGGGAACTAACCTTGCCTTCAATTTAATATTTATAAACACTATATGCATCACAGAATTGAACTAAAGACAATCAAGGTATACATATTGACATTGAAACTTCGTCTAACGTCCATACACAATATATGAATATTCGTTGAACAATCATGGAACAATATCTGACGACAAGTCGAACTTATTATCCTATGTGCACTTAATTCTTGGATGCTGGGATAAATGACATTTCTTTCCAACGTAAACGTTTGAACATTTTTGCCTAAAAGAATTCATCAGGATCAAGACTACGGATGGATCATCATATCCTATACTAATTAATTAGTTAACTTAACTTCTTAATTGAATTATTATCAATAAAATGAAATGTGAGAAAAAAAATGAAATGAAAGAACAAAAAAAAAGAGAACGAAATATAAAAAGAAGAAATTATGAAAAGAGAAAATAAATCTCACACAAGTATTAGATTAATATTTTTTTTAATGTACCTATACGTTATTTAGTTAGTTAAATTAGATAGTTATTATTCACTAACACTTAACACACCCAATTAAGTTAAACTTATATTCGAATTTCTTTCTATTTCTTCTCACTTATTTTGTCTTTTCTTCTCTCATAACATCGCGTTACATTAGAATCTTAATAATTTAACTCTTAGTTTAATTAATTAATTTAATTTTAATTAGTCAAATTAATTCCTATATGACATACTAATACGACAGACCTTACTTTAATTTAATTCTATCATTCACTATTAACATTGGACATTTTATTTAGTTGATATAATAATATGTATAATATTGATATATAATGTGATTAATGTTAGATGACTATGACAAATAGTTAGTTGACATGACCGCGACACGGTTCTACTCAGAACATCGTCGGCCATATGTCACGATTGTATTAAATTTTTTTGAAAAATTGTTAAGTCGGATAGATCTTGAAAAAAAATCTATCGATTTTTTTTCCCCCGGTGTACAGGGAATTGTTACGGTATATGATATTAACGCCGTCTGCTAAAGGTTAGCGGACGTGCAAATGTAAAGGTTAAGACATTTAATATATTGCGATAGATGTTTCAATTATTGAACGCTCCATACACGATCGATTATGACGTGTCTAGCGTTGTTTGGGTCACAGTCGGTAACTAGGAGACGCTACCCTTTGTTACTTGACCGCCAAGCTGAATAGCTGCGTTTTGTTAACCTTCCAATTCAATGGCATGATATAGCCATTTATATGTGCATTTATGATGGACCAGGGTCAGTCCTAGAACTCTACATGAGAGGAAACTTATGGAGGTTAGTGATTAACTAAATCCTTGGAAGGAGAAAGATAATCGTCTACTTTATACGAAGTAATTAGACTCACAGTCTCACTGTCGGCAGGTAGCCATTCTATCTGCGCGTGCATATAGCTGTGATGTTCTGACGACAATTACTGCATTGTATCCTTAAACGGACATTGACACGTAAAACAGCAGTCTACGCTATTGATTGATTGATGCATGTACCTCATGTGTGAATTGAACTGTTTATGTATGTGTGTAATCCATATTAAATTGTGAAGGACTCGAACCGGAGGCATTATTCGTTGAATCACGTTACACCATTCAACCATTATGAATTATGTATTTTATATCAAGTTGCTGAGTTAATAAGATGAACAGTTTGTTTACATCTTGATGCCAAGTTCAGGCATTACGACAAACCAAAGGTGAGGTTCACCCCATTCGCGTACGAATATTAGCACGATCAGAATTCAAGCAACACAACCGGTAACCACACACGAAAGTCCTTCAACAAAGAGGTTTTATCGAATATTGTGACAGGTGATGAGACTTGGGTTCATTTTTTTGAACCAGAAACCAAGAGGCAGTCAATGGAATGGCATCACACAACATCGCCGACAAGAAAGAAGTTCAAAAGTTCACCATCTGTAGGGAAAGTTATGGCCTCCGAGTTTTGGGATGAGAAGGGTGTGATTCTTCTCGACTTCTTGGAACAGGGAAACACGGTGAATGCAGACCGTTACTTTGAAACTTTGAAGAAGCTTAGAGGTCGTCTTCGGCGACTTTACCCATTAAAAGATCAGAGAACTGCACCACTGTTGCACGATAATGCCACGCCACACACCGCTAAACGCACCATTGATGCGATTGCAGAATTTGGCTGGACATTATTACCACATCCACCTTACAGTCCCGATCTTGCACCTTCTGACTTCCATCTGTTTGGACCACTGAAAGAAGATCTTCGCGGACATCACTTTGAGGACACCGAGACCGTTAAACGCGCCGTACGCCAGTGGTTTAGGAAAAAGGACACACATTTTTACCGTGCGGGGATACATGCCCTTGTGAGAAGTTGAACAAAAACTGTAACAAATAACGGAGACTACATTGAGAAATAAATTTTTGAAGTTTAGACTTGGGGCTACATTTCAATGTGAATTTTATCTGTTTTCTTGCCTATTGATTGAAATTAAAAATTACGAGGCATTACTTTTTGACCGTCCCTCGTATTATAGAACCAAGATGAACACAACCTACTTACAGCAATCAAACTAACCAATGAGATCACATGTAACATCCCATCTGACTCTTGCAGAGCTTGGTAACACAAAATTAACTTTGCTCCCTATTGGAGCACATGTGTTTGAAACCTATAAAATATATTGTCTTACAAATCATTCTTGACAAGAACTTTATAATACTTTTATGTGAACATATTACGTGCATTTGTGTAACAAATGGTGTCTGCCCACTGTGTCTTGTTTCATTGTGTGGATGTCATGTAATGATGTGCCATTTCTTTTCCAGGCACTGTTTGCTACTGAGACTTTTGCCATGGGCTTAAATATGCCAGCCAGGACAGTCCTTTTCACCAGCTGTCGGAAGTTTGATGGTCGTGATTTCAGAACTGTAAGTTTCCCATCATGCAGGCTGATTAGATCTTCAAGAGTTAGGAAGGTGTAGGTAGTTAAGATGTATGTTTATCTGTGCTTTTTGCTTCCTTGGATTGCATACCCCATTGATCTCACACTTTCATTTATCTTATATCTCTCTACTACTGTCACCATCTCTGTTCAGGTGAATTCACAATTTTCAATACTGTCATCATGCTTATCTTTGTATTCCTTAGCCATCCCTTCTGTCTTTTCCCCCCATTGGTTATCAACTTCAGAGTCATGCTGGGTATCTTTGCCTACTAAATTGTGCTAGAGCAGGGGTTTGCAGTATGGTTGCCAAATTCCACATGTGGCAGATGAGTGTAAAAAAAAAAATATGGCAAATTTGTTTTACATAATTTTGTATGAAATGGAAACATTCAGTTACTTTTTTTCCTCTGAATTTATCCCTGTTGCTATGGATAGGCATGCACACCATCATTGCAGGCAGACACTGGAACTGGGTTGGCCATTTCCTCGGAAGGGGCACATCATCAACAGAACTGCTATGCTATGGACCCCAGGAGGGCGGCGAAAGAGAGGCAGACCAAAGACAACCTGGCGGAGAACAGTGGAGGCTGAGATGCAAAGCGTGAACCAGAGTTGGGGCATAGCATGAAGGATGGCCACCGACTGAGCAAAGTGGGAACGGTTTGTTGCTGCCCTACAAGACGCCACTAGATGTGATGGCCAGTGACTGCTTTATCAGTCGGGGGCTAAATATCCAAGAAGAATAAGATGGATAGGACACACAATGAGGAAACCTATTTGTAGCATTACAAGGCAGGCCTTGTTCTGGAATTCCCTGGGTATGAGAGGGAGATAAAAAAAAACAACACAAAGAGAAAAGAACTGGAGACAAAAATGAAAGGAATAAAGAAGACTTGGAAAGACCTTAAATGAAAGGCACAGGTCAGGACGACCTGGCATGAAATTGTTGAAGGCATCTGCTGCATGGGGACATGACGGGTAATGAATGAAGTTTTAACAACAAAAAATTGATAGATCACTTAGATCAAAATAATAGTGAAAATCAGCAAAGTTTCTACTCAAAGAAAATATCAGATGTATGTTTCTGTAATTAGGTAACCTCCGGAGAGTACATCCAGATGTCTGGTCGAGCTGGTCGTCGAGGTCTTGATGAGAGAGGCATTGTCATCATGATGGTGGATGAAAAGATCACTCCAGATGTTGGAAAAATGGTTTTGAAAGTGAGTTATCATTTTGTCATATTCTTCAACTCCCAAAAGTTACTCTGATGTGAGGATAATCTTTGCTGTATTCCTCTTTGTGTCAGTCACCGCCAATTTTTTGTTCTTAGTTCTTTTCAGATTTTCTGAATGTCCCATCTGCATACTTCTTGTACGCCCTCTTAGTCATTTTTCATTAGGTCTGCTCAGATTTTTGGCTTAGCTCCATTTGTTTTTTATGTTTTAAGACATATCTTACTTGTTTGTATCTTATGTGAGAGCATTGACTATTGATGAGGACTTCTGTAGGTGGTGTAGATTTTTTTTATTTTTTTTTTATTTTTTTGTCAAATTTTTTTTTACTGTCAGTTGTAGGTTGTTATATCTTGGAGCGTCCGATTGACAGATTGGTTAGAGTGCTGATCTCTTGCCGCAACGGTGCTGGGTGCAAATTACGGATCATTACGCTCCAGTCTACCCAACTGTAAATGAATACCTGACTCTGCTATTTAGTTAGGGAAGGAAAAGGCGACAAGGACGGGAACTAGTCTTCCCTCCTCTTGATGCAGGACCTAGTATAGTGAAGCCTCTAAGACCTCACTCCCCAATGGTAGTAACTGCTATGGGATTACCTTTATTTATATCTTGTTTTTTCTAGTATGTATCTTTCTTATGTGGAGGACCCTGTCTGCTGATGCTTCCACCATGACACCCATACGACACATGACGGGTTACGGGTTAAGATGATGATGATCTTTCTTTTTAATTTCTTAAATATGAACTGTATTGAGCTGTCAGTTTGGAAATAAGTACTAGTATAGTTATTTTCTTTATGCTTTTGTTTTTTTCTTCAAAATTTTTCTTATTTGTTATTTCTAGATAGTTATATCTTGCTCTTTCTGGCATGTTTCCTTCTTATCAAGCTCTTAAATGTAAACTTGTATTGAACTCTCAGTTTGGAAATATGTACTAGACAGCAGGATCACTAAGTTTTGTATGTTTATCAGCTGATACCCACTGTAGCACAGTAAAGTAGCTGACACCATATACTTGAAATTGACATTAATTATGAAACCGTAATCGTACATAACCAAATCTCCAGGAAGTTGGTGAGCACATTGTTTACCTTGTACCAGACATGACTTAATGAATACAGTTTTGTGGGATTAGTTGTGCAAGTCACTGACATAGTGGGTGTATGGTTCTGGTAGAATGTCTGAAGGACACTGATTCACACTCATTGTAACTTAAAAAACACAAAACAGGTAAGGGTAGTTCATTAGTGAAGTGTTAGAGACTTCATTTTACTAGGTCTTGGCTTTATGTGCTGGGATGTCCAGTTCCATTCCTTGCTGCCTTTGCCTTCCCTAACTCCAGAACATGAATCTGGTACCTGTTTACAGCTGGGTGGCTGTGAGCGTGACGCTAACGGGTTTCGAATCTAATAGCTTTGCCTCAGTAAGCAATTATTCTAATCACTCTGCCTTTTGACACTCTCTTTTTAGAACTATGTAAATTTTATTTTATTAAAGGGTGGCTATGATCTTAACATCATCATTATCAGTTCTGCCAGCCCAGGGGCGCATCTAGCAGGGGCAGACACTCCATCCAGTTTGGTCCCGGACATTGTTACATTTTGACTGTCTTTTATTTCATGTATTTCCCACTATGTCCCCTTTTATTTCTCTTGTGCTTGTGACAGAAACTAGTGTATTTTTACAGGACAAGGTTACAGGCCTTATCCCCAACAGTTCTTTACTGACAGAACAGCATCTGGTCCTATTTTTAGCAATCCATGTTAACAGTCTTGACTTGCTTGACTTACTGCACTCTGCACTGAAAGAGCATAGGCCTCTGCAACAATCAACTAGAGTACTCTTTTACATCATCTACATCTCATTCCAGGACATGTTCATGGTTTTAATCTCCTCTGCTGTTACCTTCTCTGTGTATTTTGTTCACTTACCTTCTCTGGGTATTTTGTTCGCTTACCTTCTCTGGGTATTCTGTTTTCTTACCTTCTCTGTGGACTGCTTATCCCTCATATTAGAAAGTAGCAGTCCACTTTCTTTGTGCATGTTATGAAAAGAAGAAAGCTGGGGTATATCGTGACAACAGGAAAGATTGAAGGAAAAAGAGATAGAGGGCGACAAAGAGAACAGATACTGGACAGTTGGACACTGTGGCATGGACAGAAATCAACAACGGAATTGATAAATAGTACCAGAGACAGGAAGTTGTGGAGAGACATATCACCTACGCCACCAGGTATGGTACTTGAAAAAGACTTCTGTCTATTCTGTTCTCTTACCTTCTTTGTCTATTCTATTATCTTACCTTCTCTGTCTATTCTGTTTTCTAACCTTCTTTATCTTTTCTGTTCTTTTACCTTCTTTGTCTTTTCTGTTCTCTACCTTGTCTGTTTATTCTGTTCTCTTACCTTCTTTGTATATTCTGTTCTTTTACCATCTATGTGTACTCTGTTGTCTTATCTTCTCCATGTATTCTGTAGTTGTCTCACTCCTGGTTACGTTCCGCTCCAAATCATGCTAAGCTGTAATTTTCTGTGTCCTTAAAGTATGATCAAGTGATTGAACAAACTTAACTTACTGGCAGGTGAGAAGTTAATACACAAGCCTATCTAACCTACTGCCTTACCTCTCTGTCATTGTTTATATAATATCCTTTCACGCATACATCTGGTATGCCAGGAATACATGATTTACCTTACACACAACTCTTCTATTTAGCCATTAGTACATTAAATTTGCATGTATTATATTTGGCTGCCTCAGTGCATTGATGTTTATAAGACGTATTGTGAAGAAATATTTCATTTATCGGTTTTCTTTATTTGAAGTCGTATGTCATGGTTTCTTCTCTAGGGAGAACCAGACCCACTGAACTCTGCATTCCATTTGACATACAACATGGTTCTCAATTTGCTGAGAGTGGAAGAGATCAACCCAGAGTACATGTTGGAAAGATCTTTTTTTCAGTTTCAGAACTACGCCGCTATACCTGAATTACTGGAGAGTAAGTAACGCTTATGACAGATTACTGTGAGAACAGTGTTCTTAGGTCGGAAAAATATGCAACTGTTTCTGAGTAACCCCCTTTCCTGATCATCCCACAGTTTGGCACATTTCCATGCTGGTTTTACTTGAAATGTAAAAGCATTTTTGATTGGCAAAAACAGAGAGCATCGTTCCTTAATAACTTAAAAATAAATAAAAATGCTGCAATTGAAAATGCACTCAACGAACGATCGTTGTTGAAAAGTTGTGAGCTGTGGTCAATGATGAAGTGCTCCATATTGTTCCTAGGGGTCTCTGAGGAGACAAAGAAAGAACAGGACTACCGGCACCTCAAGCATGTGGTAAAAGAGGCAACTAATATGAGGTTGTGAATGAGGCTAGGGACTTCCTCATGTAAAACTGGTTGCCACAGAAACCACTGCTGCAAGATTACATCAATGCTTTGATGCAGGCTTCAAGGAAACCATCAACAGTGGTGGCTCCATGGCTCATAAAGAGCAAAAAAAGGGGAAATAAGAAATGGTGAAGTTTTCAGTAGCTTTATAGTTCCTGAGTTTTTTTAATATTTTTTTATTACTGGGGCAGTTTAGAAGCTCAGTATTTATTTCTGTAGAATATGGTATAAACATGAACAACGTAAACAAATGTAAACATCTTAGTCTGTTCTTGCACATTTATAAAACTGATCGATGTACCATTTTTGCCTGATGTCAGTTTTACAGCGATACTAGTAATATAATAATTTATAATGACATTGGTGTTATGTCTTAACCCGTGTGTTCTTGTCATTTATCACGTTAGAACTTCAGAAGAGAGAGCTTGCTTACAAAGCATTGGCCATTGATGATGAGGATTCTGTGTCATCTTACTATCGTATCAGGCAGCAGCTGGATTCACTGGGCAGAGAACTCAAACATTTCATTCTGAAGCCAGCTTATTTGTTGCCTTTCTTGCAGCCTGGGAGAGTGGTCAAGGTAGGCTCAAGTATTCTGTTTCCTCCACTCTGCTAAGGGCACCTATGTCCATCCTAATTCTTCTTCCTGGTGTGTTCTCCTTTTCCAAAAGTGGATTTGTAAAAAATTAATGTTCCATTTTTCCACCAGCTCATTATGTCATTTTTAACACATTCTCCATGTATCCCCTTTATCTTCATAGCTGCCTCTGTCCCCTGTTTTACACAAAATTACTGTTTTTTGAACAAAGATATTTTGTGCTTGCCGTTGAATTTTGCACCCGGCAGTTGTTAGACTACACATAATATTAGCATTTTCATTTGTTTTCCCTTATAAATCCCAGGTGAAGAACGATGATCTTGACTTTGGATGGGGGGTAGTACTCAACTTTCACAAGAAAATGGACCAGTCAGCAGTAAGTTTGTGTAGAAATCTAATCATTCTTTATCGGTCTTGTTTAAACTATGTTAGCCACATTTGCTTTGATTTATTTGTTATTGTTTAAATTATGTTTGTCACATTTTCTTTGATTTATTATTTAGTGTGTTAATTATGTTGGTCACATTATATTTGATTGATGTTTTATTGTCTAAATTATGTTGGTTACATTTTCTTTGATTTATTTTTGTATTGTTTAAATTATGTTGGTCACAATTTCTTTGATTTATTTTTTATTGTTTAAATTGTGTTTGTCAGTTTTCTATGATTCATTTTTTATTGTCTAAATTATGTTAGCCACATTTTCTTTGATTCATTTGTTATTGTTTAAATTATGTCAGTCACAATTTCTTTGACTTTTTTTCATTGTCTAAATCATGTTAGTCACATTTTCTTTGATCATTTTTCAATAGTTCAAAATATGTTGCTGTGGTCTATTTAGTCTTAGGACGTGTAATTTTTTATACCTATTTGATGTTTGCAGTGTTGCGTAACTGGTATTAGTTTGTATTAAACTAAACTGTTGTATATTCACTTGATGTTGCAGACATTACTCAAATAAAGCTGTACAGTCATAGTTGACTTATCACATCACAGTGTGTATAAATAAGAAAGGGGGCTGCTGTAATACTGAAAAATAAGGCAAAAAAAAAAAACCAGTTTTTCATTAGAAAGATATACACAAAACATGGGGTTTACCCTTTGTCAGCCACAGTCACAAACAGGAGACTTACTTACTTAGTCGTTCCCCTTCTACCGTGAGGTGTAGAGGTTTGGGAGAGAGAGCGCCAGGCTATCCTATCGGCTGTCTTCCTCCTGGCCTGGTTCCATTCTAGCCCTCGGTCCTTCAAAGATTGTCTAATATTGTTCTCCCAGCGGACTCTGGGGGTCTGGATCACTGGCTCTTTGTTTCCCATGCTTGTCATGGTAGCCGATCTTCTCCCATTCTGCAGACATGGCCAGACCATCTTAGTTGGGACTGTTCTACTTGGGTCTGCAGGGGGTGGGATTTTAGGCCTTGACGTATCGTCTGGTTGCGGACCATGTCTCTTCTTGTTACTTCAACCACCTTCCTCAGATACCTCATTTCTGAGGTTTGGATCTGGCTTTTGTGGGTTGTAGTCATTGTCCATGACTCGCATCCATATGTCAAGATTGGGGACATAGGTGGAGCGGTATACAGCCATCTTCGTTTTCTTACCAACCTCTCTCTCTCGCTGAAGAATCCTCGATTTAAGGCCTGAAAAAGTCTCCCATATGCTGCTTTTCAAGTGGCCAACTCTTCTTTGGTGCCTCCCTTTTGGTCTATAATAGCTCCAAGGTATTTAAAGTGGTCGACCTGCTCCAGGACCTGTTCTCCCAGCTTAATCTGATGTCTTCTTTCTTCTCGTGATATCACCATGGATTTTGTTTTAGAGCTGCTTATGACCATCCCTCTCTTCTCCAGCTCTTCCATCAAGACTTGCAGGTTGGATTGGAGATGTGCCTCTGATTTAGCAATCATGACAACATCATCAGCAAATGCCAGCTCTGAAATACAGACCTGTCTCATCTTCCAGTACCCCACTGAATATTTTCTTGTTCTCTCCTTACATGCCTTGATGACATCGTCCATGAGGAGTATGAAAAGATACACAAACAGGAGACAAAGATAAGAAATATAAATAGGCTTAGAGAAATCAACAAAGGACTCTGCAAACATTTGGAAAAAATAGATGAACTAAAAAAAAAAAAAAAGATGTCATTTCATTTTTTCTTTCATATTTTTGGTGTTAGATTCTTTGCTTAAGATATTTTTTTTCTTTCTTGTTCTGTCTGTTTACTTGCTTATTTTTTGCTACTTTTCCTTTGTGTTAACTGTGTTCTTCGTTCTGCTTCATCTTTCTGTGTGGCTTCTCTTATCTCTTTTTTTTTGTTCATCTTTTTTTTTTTCCAACTCCGCCAATGCCGGTCCCAAGCCCGGATGAAAAAGGAGGAGGGCGGCCTGCATGGAGACCGTAAGGAGGCAGCCCCTCCACCATGCAAAGGCACAACAGGCCAATCACCTGTTTGCTTTAAAATCACGATTACTTGCAACACAAGAGAGAAAACTGGACTGATTCTAAAGGCGACGAACTGGAACGGACTACGACTTATGGAACTTGGAACACAAGAAGTATAAATGGGAAAGAAGAGGAACTGGTGGAAGAGATGAGGAAAGCAAAACTAGAAATCCTGGCTATAACGGAAACAAAGAAAAAAGGACAAGGAGTCATGGATCTTGATGGCAACACGCTGCTCTACAGTGGTGTACCCATGTCTGAAAGAGCTAAAGGGGTCGTGGGTTGCATTGTGGCCCAAAATCAAAAAGATAGTATCAAGGGATGGAACTTTGTCTCGGAGCGCATTATGGTTGTTAAACTAAAAGAAGGAGAAACCATAGTCAACCTGGTCATAGTGTATGGGCCAAATGAGGATGAGAGAGCAGAGGTCAAGGAGGAATTCTTCGAGCCGCTTCAAAGGACAGTGGATGACTGCCTAGATGAAGTTATCATGCTCGGAGATTTTAATGCCAGAGTTGGAAATGACCATGCTAGATGGGGTGGAGTTATCGGAAGATATGGAGAAGATACTCTCAATGACAATGGAAAGCGACTCCTTAGATTCTGCAGTGAGCAGAATCTGATCATTACAAACACAAAGTTCCCCCATAAGCGCATACATGCATACACTAGATGTGAACCAACAAAGAATGAGAAGTCAGTGATCGACTATGCCATTGTTCGGAGAAGCTCATTCAAATATGTCCGAGATGCTAGAGTCTGGAGGGGGCCAGAGATTGGAAGTGATCACTACCTGCTAACAATCAAAAGAACAACTGAAAGAGTTGCTCAGCCTAGGAACTGTCCAACATCACGCAAGAAACCAAGTAAACGAGCAGGAGAAATGAGCATTAGGACCTACAAGCTGAGAGAGCCAGAAATTAAGACCAGATATCAGGGGCTTATTGCTGCAGCGGTGAGCAACTCAGAAGAACGACCTGATGACTTGGAAACCCTCTGGAATAAATTCAAGGATATCATAAAGACAGCTGCTGCAGAAGCATGCGGTGAAGTCCGACTTGGGAACAAGAGAAAGAGGACACCTTGGTGGACAGAGGAAGTCAAAGAGAAAATAAGAGAGAAGAAAATGGCATGGAAACAATACTTAGGAGCTAAAAACACAACAGGACAAATGGAAAAATATAGAGAATATGTGACACTCAGAACAGAAGCAAAGAACAAAGTGCTAGCAGCAAAACAGAAGTCCTGGGAAGAATTTGGAGAAAAGCTAGAAAAGATGCACAAGAAAACCAGAAATTGTTCTATAAGACCCTAAAGAACATGAGGAAGGAAAAACAATGCCCTCTCAAATTTATAAAGGACAAGCAAGGCAAATTGCTTACTGCCCCGAAGGAAGTAATGGGAAGATGGAAAGAATATTTCTCAGAACTCCTGGATGGTGAGCATGGTGAAGCATCAGAAATGATAAACACTAGCACAGAAGAGAAAACCAATGATGGTGAAGATGACATAAAGATGGAAGAACTGAAGGCAGCACTGGAGAAAATCAAGATGGGCAAAGCAGCAGGGCATGATGGTATAACACCAGAAATGGTTAAGTTCATGGGAGCATCAGGTGACCTATTACTCTTAAGGGTTTTACAGGCAGCGTGGTACAACAAGGCCATACCAAAGGATTGGGAGATTGCCATCATAACACCAATTTTCAAAAAGGGTGACAATCGACAGTGTGGAAACCATAGAGGCATATCCCTTCTCAGTGTCCCTGGTAAAATCTACTCTAGAATCCTAGAGCAGAGACTCCGACGCCTAGCTGAGCCACAATTGGATGAGGTCCAGTGCGGATTCCGAGCAAACCGAAGTACTCAAGACCTAATCTTCACACTCAGACAGCTGAGTGAAAAGACCCTTGAGTATAAGAGTGAGATGCATCTTTGTTTCATAGATCTGGAAAAGGCGTTTGACAGGGTCCCCTGGAGCAAACTTTGGGACTGTTTGGCAAGGAAGAATATTCCAGCACCTCTGATTCATGCTATACAGAGCTTCTACACGTCTTGCAGAAATTATGTGAGGACAGCAAACCATAAGTCGGAAGAGTTCAGGACCACCACTGGTGTAAGACAAGGTGATATCCTATCACCTTACCTCTTCATACTCCTTATGGATGATGTCATCAAGGCATGTAAGGAGAGAACAAGAAAGTATTCAGTGGGGTACTGGAAGATGAGACAGGTCTATATTTCGGAGCTGGCATTTGCTGATGATGTTGCCCTGATTGCTAAATCAGAGGCACATCTCCAATCCAACCTGCAAGTCTGGAAGGAAGAGCTGGAGAAGAGAGGGATGGTCATAAGCAGCTCTAGAACAAAATCCATGGTGATATCACGAGAAGAAAGAAAACATCAGATTAAGCTGGGAGAACAGGTCCTGGAGCAGGTCGACCACTTTAAATACCTCGGAGCTATTATAGACCGAAAGGGAGGCATCAAAGAAGAGTTGGCCACTCGAAAAGCAGCAGCTGGGAAACTTTTTTCAGGCCATAAATCGAGGATTCCTCAGCAAGAGAGAGGTTGGTAAGAAAACGAAGATGGCTGTATACCGCTCCACCTATGTCCCAGTCTTGACATACGGATGCGAGTCATGGGCAATGACTACAACCCATAAAAGCCAGATCCAAACCTCAGAAATGAGGTATCTGAGGAAGGTGGTTGAAGTAACAAGAAGAGACATGGTCCGCAACCAGACGATACTACGTCAAGGCCTAAAATCTCACCCCCTGCAGACCCAAGTAGAACAGTCCCAATTAAGATGGTTTGGCCATGTCTGCAGAATGGGAGAAGATCGGATACCACGACAAGCATGGGAAACAAAGAGCCAAGGATCCAGACCCCGAGGACGACCCAGAGTCCGCTGGGAGGACAACATTAGACAATCTTTGAAGGATCGAGGACTAGAATGGAACCAGGCCAGGAGGAAGACAGCCGATAGGATAGTCTGGCGCTCTCTCTCTTCCAAACCTCTACACCTCACGGTAGAAGGGGAACGACTAAGTAAGTAAGTAAGTTTTTTTTTCCCACATGTTTGCAATGTCCTTTGCCGTTTCCTTCTATATTTGTTATCTTTTTCTACTCTTTGTGACAGACTAGTGAAGGGTAAACCCCAAAACCTCCCATATTTTGTGTTTATCATTTTTATGTAAAACTAACCGGTTTTTATTTCTATTGTTTTTTGTTGTTGTTGTTACTGTATCTCATCAGAACTTTTAGTTTGTAATCTACACTCTATCTTGTTTACGACTGACAGGCAACGGAGGAGACGGGCACATTGTATGTTGTGGAAGTCTTGCTCAATCTGACAAAGGACAGTCTGAAGTCACGCAATTCTGCAGACATCCGACCCTGCCCTAAAGGGGATAAGGGAGAGATACAGGTATAATGGCATATTTCTGTCCTTTTATGCTGTTAGTTTCACAGTGTATTTAGGTTCACCATTCTCACTTTCCTGTGTATGCTGTTAATTTCATCGTGTATTTAGGTTTACCATTCTCACTTTCCCATGTATGCTGTTAATTTCACCATGTATTTAGTTTCACCATTCTGACTTTCCCTTATATGCTGTTTTCACTGTGTATTTAGGTTCACCATTATCACTTCCCCGTGTAGCAGGGTCTCTGATGATACAAAGAAAGAATAATACTACTGCTCCTTCAGACATGTTGTACAAGGTGACTAATATGAGGTTGTGTATGAGGCTAGCACCTCATCATGTCAAACAAATGACTACAGAAACCACAGCTGCTGGAGCTTCATGCAGGCTTCCTTCAAGGAGGTCCAGCTGAAATGGTGGCTATTTGATCAGCAGTGGTGATTCTTACTTAACATTTCAGTGATTCTTTCTTAACATTTCTTGTAATTTCAGCGTTGCTGACACATACATTTATTATCAGCAGTTATGGAAGTTTGCTGTAGTGATTGCTGTGATCGTTGTAGTGATTGCTGTGATCGTCAGTAGTTGTTTTTGTAGTCATCACTCTTCTTCTTCCTTGTTCGCCCTCAGACTTCTACATTTGATGATTAGTAACAGTGAAACAGGTCAAAATGGGACCAAATGTTGGACATAACAGTGTTGATAACCATTACAGAGGAAACTTTTTAAGACAAAAAAGTGAGATGATGAGTGATGTAGGTGGAAAAGGATCAAGACATGAAACAGTAGTAATTTAGAGCGTATCATGATGACAAGAGAAGAAAATAATTGAGCTAAAGACAGAATCAAGTGAGGCTAAAGACAGAATTATTAGGGCAAGAGGCACATAATTGTTTGATCGATTTTCAAGGCAAGAGAAATAGAAGAAATTTGGAGTGTATCATTAGGGCAAGAGATAGAAATAGTAGTGTGTTAGATTGGATCATCAAGGCAAAAGACGGAAATGTGTTGGGAGATTCACTGCAACCCACTCTCAAAAGTGCACATGGCATTTGATCTTTCTTATCATTACTACTGCAAAGCATTTTATTTGTGCTACGGTGGATCCCATCTCACTGCAGTGCCCATAGGTAAGAAGAGACTAAAAAGACTGGCGGGGTGGAGTGGAAGACTACCTCATACCCGTGAATGTGTTGGTGGGGTGGAGTGGAAGACTACCTCATACCCTGAATGTGTTGGCATGGTGGAGTGGAAGACTACCTCATACCCGTGAATGTGTAACGAAAGATTGAGATTCCATCTGTTCAGGAGACTGGAGATGGGAACTAGATGTGAATATACCTGTGTCACTGATAAAATCACTGTCCAATGTCTGCTGCATGTGTTCTTTAAGCAGGGTAATTGAAAAGTCATGTCCTAGGTTTACATTTTTATTTCCTCACTTGTATCCATTGGTAGAAACAATAGTCAAATCAAGAAGTGATAACTGTCATTTGAGTAGCAAGTTTTATTGTTGTATTTCCATAAACAAAATAAAATCTAGAGTGACCAAGAGAGAACAAAAAATGGCTGCCTGCTATGAAATTATGTGTTTAAACAGACTGGATCTTATGTTGAGTTGTAATGTTAATGTGACATTGTATTTTATATAATAAAATGACAGTTTTTTTTTTTTTTTGACATTTGTTTTCTATAAATTAGTTGAGCAGGAGTGAAGAAATAATTTCAAAATAGGAAACAACTTTTCAGTCACTCTGTATGCATGCAGGCATATCTGGAGTCATCTTAATATGACCACCAGCTATGCACAGTGCTATAGTATGTAGATTTGGATATGAACCTCTGTCTATGAGGCTAATTACACCCTCATTGATTCTTGAAATCATCCACACACTTCAAGGGAGGGCCCTCTGTGGTGAAACATGTTGAGAACTCAGCATTACACTCTTAGATTGGGTAAGTCACTTCAGTCACATGTAACTGGTTTTTTAAACCTGGTTGGCTGCATGCAGGAGGATCTCACTATGGACCCATGATAGGCAGGGGGAGCTGAGAAGTGGCTCTGTATAGTACGTGACAATTCCTTGGGAGAGCCCAGAACCAGAGCACAATATTTTTTTTAGCTCTGCATATTTGGAGAGCCACCCTTGGATGGCACGCTTCTTTTTCCTAGCTTGGGACCAGATGTGATGATCCTTTAAATGCAAACCAAGCAGGAGAAACTGGAGCTCATGACTTCAACTCAACACTTTCAGAATGGTAGAATAGCCACAGGAAAAGCCTAAGTTTACAGTGTTGATAATACGAAGGAATCTTAACTTGGTATTGGGTGCTAAAGAGCAGAAAGCTCAGCAGCCTTAGTTAAACAACAACAGATCTCTTGCCCTAATGATACACTCTAACTTTCTTCTATTTCTCTTGCCTTGAAAATCACTCTAACAATAATGTGCCTCTTGCCCTGATGATCCTAAAAACTTCACAGGAAACATAATTTTAAAAATGTCATCTGGCTGCTTTTCAGGTTGTTCCAATCTTGACGCGCTTGCTTGATGCTGTCAGTGCAATCAGATTGTACATCCCCAATGACCTCAGATCAAATGACAGTCGGTTCTTGGTAGGAATGAGATGGACAGTGTTGACCACACTGGAAGATTTAGAATACACAGACATTGCACTACTCGCACATTCACATCAACAGATAGAACAAAAAACAGACTGAATAAATATAGTCAACAGGTGGGACTGATCATCAGTCTGAAGAAGACAGAAATCATGACTCAGTGTGAGATATGCTGCCCCCTTTAAAATAAGAAACTAAAATTAGAAAATACAAACACATTTACATACTTGAGAAGCATAGTAACACCAGACGGCAACAAGGAAAGACATCTACAACGGAATGAATAAACCGAGAACAGCCTTCGCTAGTCCAAACAACATCTGTAAATCTTCTCAGTACAGCACAAACACCAAATTAAGATTACATAAGAATTGTATACTTTTGGTAATTCTGTATGGTGCGAAATACTGCAGAGTAACAGAAAAGGAGATGTCCAAATAGTCCTTGTTCCACACTGTCTGCCTAAGGAAAATTTTCTGAATTTTGTGACTGAACACCATCACCAAGAACTGCTTACTTGGAGCAATCAAACAGATATGCACACATGAGTGGATGCTGGAACTAGGTTGGCCATGGCCTCAGAAAGAGATCTGGACACCATGACAAGAACTGATATGCTATGAACCCCAGAATGAGAGGCTGACCAAAAACAACTTGGTGGAGTACCATGGGGGCAGAGACGCAAAGCATGACCCAGAGTTGGGGCACTGCATGAAGGATGGCCATCGACCGAGCAAAGTGGATACAGTGTGTTGCTGCCCTACAAAATGCCAGTAGGTGTGATAGCCACTGACTGTTTATCAATCAGCGGCTAAAGGATCCAGGAAGAAGAAGACAATCATTTCATCACTAAGGATCCAGGAAGAAGAAGACAATCATTTTGTCTAAAGGATCCAGGAAGAAGAAGACAATCATTTCATCTAAAGGATCCAGGAAGAAGAAGACAATCATTTCATCTAAAGGATCCAGGAAGAAGAAGACAATCATTTCGTCACTAAGGATCCAGGAAGAAGAAGACAATCTTTTTGTCTAAAGGATCCAGGAAGAAGAAGACAATCATTTCATCTAAAGGATCCAGGAAGAAGAAGACAATCATTTTGTCTAAAGGATCCAGGAAGAAGAAGACAATCATTTCATCTAAAGGATCCAGGAAGAAGAAGACAATCATTTCATCTAAAGGATCCAGGAAGAAGAAGACAATCATTTTGTCTAAAGGATCCAGGAAGAAGAAGACAATCATTTTGTCTAAAGGATCCAGGAAGAAGAAGACAATCATTTCATCTAAAGGATCCAGGAAGAAGAAGACAATCATTTCATCTAAAGGATCCAGGAAGAAGAAGACAATCATTTTGTCTAAAGGATCCAGGAAGAAGAAGACAATCATATCATCTAAAGGATCCAGGAAGAAGAAGACAATCATTTCATCTAAAGGATCCAGGAAGAAGAAGACAATCATTTCATCTAAAGGATCCAGGAAGAAGAAGACAATCATTTTGTCTAAAGGATCCAGGAAGAAGAAGACAATCATTTCATCTAAAGGATCCAGGAAGAAGACGACAATCATTTTGTCTAAAGGATCCAGGAAGAAGAAGACAATCATTTCATCTAAAGGATCCAGGAAGAAGAAGACAATCATTTCGTCTAAAGGATCCAGGAAGAAGAAGACAATCATTTTGTCTAAAGGATCCAGGAAGAAGAAGACAATCTTTACGTCACTATTAATGGAACTGTTAACTGTGTTGATAGAAGAAAGGTGATGATTGGCTAGGAAATACTGTACACATACTAGGAGATTACCCCCCGGACATCCAGCCAGCAGAAGAAGAGCTACAAATTAACGGTGAAAGACCAACGAAAGAAGAAATAAAGAAAGTCATAAAGCTTCTAAGAGATGGAAAAGCGGCTGGACCTGATGGCATTCCAGCAGAGGCCATCAAAGCAGATATCGACACGGCTACAGAGATGGTATATAAATTACTTGGTAAAGTCTGGGAAAAGAAAGAGATACCAGCAGAATGGAAGGAAGGATATCTGGTTAAGTTGCCTAAGAAGGGAAATTTACAAGAGTGCACACATTATAGAGGAATAATGTTACTATCAGTGCCAGGAAAAGTATTAAACAGGATTATCCTTGAGAGATTAAAAGAGTCCATAGACAAGAAACTGAGAGATGAACAAGCAGGTTTTCGACAAAACAGATCATGTACAGACCAGATAGCCACTTTGAGAATAATAGTTGAACAAAGTCTGTAATGGAATTCACCACTATACATCGAATTTGAGGACTACGAAAAGGCATTTGACAGTGTAGACAGAGAATCACTTTGGAAATTGATGAGGCATTATGGAGTTCCCCTGAAGATCATTAATTTAATAAAGAAAACATATGAAGACATGACATGCAGAGTTCTTCACGAAGGACAGCTTACAGAACCGTTTGGGATAAGAACAGGAGTGCGACAGGGATGCCTCTTGTCTCCATTTCTTTTCTTACTAGCAATAGACTGGGTTATGAGATCATCGACAACACACAACAGAAATGGAATCCAGTGGACTCTGACTAAGCAGTTGGATGATCTGGATTTTGCTGATGACTTGGCTCTTCTGTCCCATAACCGTAATCAGAAGCAGGACAAATTGAAAACACTCGATTAGAGGTCACAGCAATTGGGTCTGAAAATACACAGGGGAAAAGACAAAAATAATGAGAATAAATGCAGGTAATGATAACAGGGTTGAACTTGAAGAAACACCAATACAAGATGTAGAATTGTACACATATCTTGGCAGTAATATAGACAAAGTTGGAGGGACAGACAGCGATATCAAAATAAGAACACAAAAGGCAAGAGGAGCTTTCATTACATTGGGAAATCGGATCCAACACGAAAATAAAAATATTCAACTCAAATGTGAAGTCAGTCCTATTGTATGGCTCTGAGACATGGAGAACAACAAAGACAACAACCAAAAAGCTACAGACTTTCATAAATGAGTGCTTGCATAGAATAGAGGGATTAAAATGGTATGACAAAGTTACCAACGTGGAACTGATGACAAGAACTAGACAAGTGCCAGTGGAACAAGAGATGAGAAGAAGACGATGGCGATGGATAGGACACACACTGAGGAAACCTGTTGATAGCATTACAAGGTAGTCCTTGTTCTGGAACCCCCAGGGCAAGAGAGGCAGAGGTAGACCAAGAAGCACATGGAGAAGAGAGCTGGAAACAGGTGGAAATGATGAGGAGAACGTGGAAAGAACTTGAGATGATGACACGTGACAGGAGGACTTGGCATGTGTTTGTTGAAGGCCTATGCTCCTTTGGGAGTGGAGGGTTATGATGATACTAGGAGATTGCCTTAAACCACAGCGCAGTGTATGCCACAGGCCAAACAAAATGGGGGGTATGGCCCTGAGATTCATGGAGATGCGTGATAGCGAGAAAAACAATCAAAGTCTGACCTGGGAAGCAGCTGAAATTAAATTAGTGGATTGACATCTGCTGAACATCTGTGCAGAAGTCTCGTTGGCTTACAGAATCATGAATGAATGTATGAATTCCTGTTTTATAATACCTTCAGAAGTATTTTCTAAATGTGCTATTTTTCTTCTCTTTATTTTGTTAAATATAATTCTAGCTATAACCTCTCGCTCCTTGTAGTTCCTGGGGGTCTCTGAGGAGATAGGGAAAGAGCAGAACTATGGCTCCCTTTGGCATACCATAAGCCACTAAAATGAGGTTGTGCATGTAGCTGGCAACCTCATCATGCAAAACAAATTGCAGTATAAATCACTGCTGTAGGAGCATATGAATGCCTTGCTGCAGGCTCCCTGGCACGAAGGCTGGCTGCATTGGTGGCAGCATGCTCCATCGAGAACAGAAAGGAAAATAGTTATGATGTAACCTTTCATTTTCAGAGTAACATTTTACATTTTGTTGTATATTTTGTTGAAAAAACATATTTTTGTTGCCGTGTAGCTTTATCTTTCTCTTGCTTTGCTGCAAATTTATGACACAGTTGTTGCTTGATCATTTTCTAACTCAGAGGAATTATTTTATTTGTTACAAAATACCTTTAAAAATCACACACATAGTATATTTATTTATATTTTTAAATTTCTAGTTTGCAATGTCTTATTTAAAGAAGTAAGGGATGCCATGTTGTCCGTAAGTTTTTATAGCATTCCTCATTGTAAACTTCTACCACCTTTGTTTAAAACTCTTGTATTTGCCTGTTCTTGTAGGAAGTAGAGAAAAGGTTTCCAGATGGTCTCCCTTTATTAGACCCTGTAGAAGATATGGGAATCAAAGACAAATCACTTTTGGACACAATCAAGGTTTGGAAACTGTCTTGTCTTGTTCTGCAGTCATTGCTAACTAGGATGACCATATATTTTACTATACTGTAACTGTTTTTATCATGAGAAGTGTGACATTTGTTCATGGCCCTAAAGGGGCCTTTGTATTAAGATTTGGGTTATTAAGACGTGTATCATAGAACTGTATTTTCTTCAAACTATGGTATGTTTACTTTACTGCTGATGGATTGTGAGATGGTTTGAAGTCACTAAAGAAGGAGAAATATTCAATAAATAATAGTACAAGTGATCTATGACCAACAGAATTATGGTGGTACATGAGTGACTGGAGTTTTGAAAAACGAATGTCTTGAAGACTGTACACTCTGTTTGCGTACACTCTGTTTGCTGTATATCATCGTCAGCTCCTCAATGAGCATTGGCCCTCAACAAACCTATGCCATGTCTTCCTGTCCTGTGCCATCATTTCAAGGTCTTTCCATGTCTTCTTCACCCCCCTTCACGTCTGTCTCCATATGTTCTTTGATCTTCGTTTATCACTCTTAAACCTTTGGATTCCAAAGCAAGGACTGCCTGGTAATGCTATCAACAGGTTTCCATCTCCAGTATCTTCCTCTCATCTTTTGTTCCACTGGCACTTGTCTGATTCTTGTCATCAGTTTCACATTAGTGATCTTGTCATACCACTTCCAAACTTCTATTCTGCGCAAGCACCCATTCATAAAAGCCTGTAGCTTTTTTGTTTTTATTCTCCATGTTTCAGAGCCATAGAATAGAACAGACTTGACATTTGATTTGAAAATTTTTGTTTTATTTTTGTGTTCATTGGACCGGATTCTCTTGATCTCCATACATTTCCCATTGCTGCTGTGAAAACACCCTCAGCCTTTTGTATTCTTATTTTGATATCATTGTCTGTCACTCTAACTGTTGTATACAACACAATATGGCTTTTTGTGCTTGTGATGGAGCTGACCTCTTTGTTGGTGATTATTTTGTTGTTTATACTGATAACAAATTTTAACTGAATGTTCTTAAATCATTTGAGTTTATGTCCTTAGTATGAGAATACTGTGAAATCGAAATACAGTGAAAGCATCAACATCCATGAGCAGGTGGTATAGAAAGCTCTTCTTCGTCTTTGTTCACTCTCCTGTAACCACATTTATTTCTCTCATAAAGTTGGCAGTCTGTCTCAGGCTTCTGTCATTGCTATACCATTTTTCCATCGTCAGGGTTTGTGCAGGCCATGCTGTCAATTTGCTCCTTTCTTGGAGTCGACATTCTTGGAGGACATGTTCCAGTGCTTGCTTGTCTGCTCTGCATGGTCACATGTTAGTCTTCCAGTTTATTAAGTTGTTCAGCAAATGGTATTTGAGTCAACAGTGGCTGAAAATTATCACCTGACCTCTTCTTGGCAAGATATAGCTTTTCTTTTGTTATATCTTGCTGTGAGTGTTCTCTGTTTTTCTTGAAAGCTATTTGTTTCATGCTTCTAGGGGTATTAACATAATGTTAGAACAATAGTGTTCAACGTGGCCAAGTGCAACTTTGTGAATAAGTTCAGAGAACTAAATAGTGCATGAATACAGGACAATTTAGTAAACATTTTCCACTTGAACAATTGAGGATCCATTTAATAAGACACATTGACATTAAATCCATAGGGCCATATACATTGAGCCAACAATATAAGTATGTCCGTTAAACTATGAGTTCATCTAACGCCAGGTTCCAATATTGCATAATATATCTCAGTCCATGTGTAGACTGGTAAGAACATTCATTAGTACATCATAATCCATGAGATCTCGGTGGAGAAATGTAATCTACTTCATAAGAACATCTAGGATCCACGCTTCTTTAATATCCAGACAGAACACTTTGGAACACAGTCTTAAACACGACCATGCCGGTTGGCTACACAGCGAACATCTCCTTTTGTTGCTGTATGCGACAACTTATATCATAAAACTCGCACATAACGAATCGCTTAGCAACATCCTTTTGAGCACCGCAAAGTTCCAAAGTAATGAACACTTTGTGGTGTGTAAAAGGAGTTGTAACACCATTTTTGGTTATTGCTTCTATCTCTTCAATTGATGTCCAGTCCTCAGTTTGAATTTTACTTCCTCCTTTTTTGGCAAGTATCTGCTGTCTCATTTCCATATATCTTTGAATGAGCAGATTTAGGGGAGGAGTTATATTGAAACCCTTGTAATTCATTATTTCTGTTTTCACCCCATATGGAGCAAGGAGTTCCCATCGTTGCAGCTGGCCTCCTTATAGAAAGCTTTCACTAAAACATTAATGTTCTCTTGTGGTGTTGGTATCTGTAGCTATTTGTTTTACACTATGAGATTGCCAGCACCATGCCCGGCCTCATATTAATCACCTCTAATGACATATAGTAAAATGCTATTCTCATAAATAATTGTAGGATTTCAGTTAAAGTACACAGGCCGTGACTATAATAGTTATGTAACAAAGAGTTTGATGGTACTGTGTTAATGATTGTCATAGAAACGGTGGCCAGTATGGACTTTAATGCTGCATTTCAGTTTTCACTAAAGCTTTTATAAAAGTTTACATTATGAACACCAACTGTTGAATAGGATAGATAAGTCCTATTCAAGAAACCATGTATTAAAAAATGTGTTAATGATTGTCATGGAAATAGTGACCAATATGGACTCTAATGCTACATTTCAGTTCACTAAAGCTTTTTTTACAAATTAAAAGGATGCATTGTGCTGTCCAGGTAATCAAATGTAAAAGATTTGAATAGGAAGTTTGTCATTATATTTTAAATCTTTTTTCTTTTAAAACACGTCCTCTCGCATTTGATTGTTATCCTGGTAGCCAGACGTGGGCATCATCTGCATGCCAAACGTACTTTCTCAGTCAGTGATTATTGAAAAAGAGACTAAAACCTGAATTATTCTTACTTACTTACTTACTTAGTCGTTCCCCTTCTACCGTGAGGTGTAGAGGTTTGGAAGAGAGAGCGCCAGACTATTCTATCGGCTGTCTTCCTCCTGGCCTGGTTCCATTCTAGTCCTCGGTCCTTCAAAGATTGTCTAATGTTGTCCTCCCAGCGGACTCTGGGTCGTCCTCGGGGTCTGGATCCTTGGCTCTTTGTTTCCCATGCTTGTCGTGGTAGCCGATCTTCTCCCATTCTGCAGACATGGCCAAACCATCTTAGTTGGGACTGTTCTACTTGGGTCTGTAGGGGGTGGCATTTTAGGCCTTGACGTATCGTCTGGTTTCGTACCATGTCTCTTCTTGTTACTTCAACCACCTTCCTCAGATACCTCATTTCTGAGGTTTGGATCTGGCTTTTATGGGTTGTAGTCATTGCCCATGACTCGCATCCATATGTCAAGACTGGGACATAGGTGGAGCGGTATACAGCCATCTTCGTTTTCTTACCAACCTCTCTCTTGCTGAGGAATCGTCGATTTATGGCCTGAAAAAGTCTCCCAGCTGCTGCTTTTCGAGTGGCCAACTCTTCTTTGATGCCTCCCTTTCGGTCTATAATAGCTCCGAGGTATTTAAAGTGGTCGACCTGCTTCAGGACCTGTTCTCCCAGCTTAATCTGATGTCTTCTTTCTTCTCGTGATATCACCATGGATTTTGTTTTAGAGCTGCTTATGACCATCCCTCTCTTCTCCAGCTCTTCCTTCCAGACTTGCAGGTTGGATTAGAGATGTGCCTCTGATTTAGCAATCAGGGCAACATCATCAGCAAATGCCAGCTCTGAAATATAGACCTGTCTCATCTTCCAGTACCCCACTGAATACTTTCTTGTTCTCTCCTTACATGCCTTGATGACATCCTGGATTATTCTGACTTTTTTTATTTTAAAAACAGAAACTTGAAGCCTTTGAGCAGCGCCTGTACTCACATCCTCTCCACAAGGACAGCAGACTGCCAGAGTTGTATGATCAATATGAGAAAAAAGCAAAGGTAGGTGACATTTTCAACATGCTTACTTTTAGGCTGAGTTGTGAGTAAGGGTTGCATGAGTACTCAGCTGTGACTGAGTACTCAGTATAGACATATTTATGCCAGGTACCCACCCAATCACTTCTTTTGGCCCTTTAAGAAGAGTAAAAACCAAGCTATGTTATATATCCTGATATAAACGAAAGATATATGATTATGGTTCAGATAAGCATGCCACACGAAAAGTGGCAAACATTGAGGGGAAAAAATAACATATTTTAACCCTTTATCTCCAACTAGTTGATATTTCAATCCTGGCAGTCACTGGTGATTGATATCAAAATTAGGTCCTCCACATACATGCCACAGGTAGCATTAATTTTTTCATTCTCATAATTTGATCTTTTAGGCTGATTGCTATTAATTACATTGCTTATGGTAAAAATGTGAAAGGGTCATTAGACTTTGACAATGACACGATTCTGTTGTCCCATAAACTTAATCAGAAGTTGATGATAATGAATTTGGTTATGTGGACCGAATAAGAAATTGTGTTGTCTTATGTTATACCAGATTGGCAGTGACATCAAAGACCTGAAGCTAGAGCTAAAGAAGAAGAAGTCGCTTCTTCAGATGGATGAGCTGAAATGTCGCAAGCGAGTCCTCAGACGTATGGGCTACTGTACAGTTTCTGATGTCATTGAAGTCAAGGGCAGGGTAGCTTGTGAGATTAGCAGGTGAAATAATTAGGCCATGTATTAGTTTGTGTGCTTCAGTATAATGAAATGTTGTAGGTGTTGTCAGGTATTGTAGTGTGAGTGCTTCAGGATAATGAAATGTAGGCGTTGTCAGGCAATGTAGTGTGAGTTCATTCATTCATTCATAACCATCCACTCCCAAAGGAGCATAGGCCTTCAACAAACCCATGCCAAGTCCTCTTGTCACGTGCCATCATCTCAAGTTCTTTCCACGTTCTCCTTATCATTTTCACCTCTGTTTCCAGCTCTCTTCTCCATGTAGTGTGAGTGCTTCAATATACTGAAATATTGTAGGTGTTTTCAGGTAATGTAGTCTGAGTGCTTCAGTATAATGAAATGTAGGTGATGTCAGGTAATGTAGTGTGAATTCTGTACAGTAATGTGTTGTGAATGTTATCAGGCTATGTTATGTTAATTGTACCAAACTCTTGCTGCTTTCATTCGGTGTAGGGATTAAAAAAAAAAGGAAGATAAGCTTATAAGTATTTTAAGCCAAGATTTCTTTTGTAGAATTTTATGTCGTTGTGAGGGTAGATAATGAATGATAGACATGATATTATTTCTAGACTTTGTCAACTTTACCCAAAAAGATTTTAGTTCAGCAGTAGAATGTACATTACCACAGTGAATTACATTTTCTTTAAGATGCAATTTCAACATTTTTGTAGATGAGAAGTTGGGAGAAGCTCCTAAAATCAAAGTACCAATTTCTGTAATGGATTTGATATCCGCTAGGGTGAATATCTCCATGCCTGTTTTGCTGTGTGATTTGTAGGAATGCAACAAGTTCTGTCTACTCCTCCCAGTCTTTGGCCATGGTTTGTTTGGCATGAAAGTGTGAGAGAATGGAAAGTTCTGCATAGTACTGGTTTTCTTAGAGCCTCTGTTCCAAAGGTTTTTAAATATTTATACTCCATACTAGCAGATAACCTGTCAAGATATTGTGGCAAACGAATGTGGTGTGTGCTTTTTGTCTCATTTGCTGAGAATAACATCGTTTCTCATGTATTCAGTTTTTTCCTTTCCATTTTCGTCCACTTTTCACTTTCCACTGAGCAAGCAAGCCGTCAACACATACAGGCACTTGGAAACTAATTAACAAAAAGCACACTTACGAAAACTGAAGACCGATTATTGAGTTAAAAAAAATAAAACTTCTGCTGGGAATCAAACACAGAACTTATACCTGTATGATAAACATTCCACAGGTCCGTATCCTTTTTATCTGAAATCATCAGGGTCAGCTGTGTTTCGGAAACTGGATTTTATTTAGACATATTGGGAATATGGTGAGGCCCATATTTACTGACCATCAGCACACTAGGGGGATGTGGTCAGCATCACGCCGGCCTCCTTAACCTTCCCAGAGTTGCTCTGGTACCCAATTCATGAGGCTGGGTCGACCCCAGAGCTGTCTGCAGTCTGAAAAATCCCACCTCAACTAGGAATCAAACGAGGGAAGGCAAACCCGGTCCCAAACAATGCCGTGCTGAAGTCGGATGTGTCGACCGAAAGGTGCAGATATCACAGCTACGGCATAAACAGACACAACGCAACCACCGTCCTTTTCAGGGCGAACGAGGAAGAAGAAGAAGAAGAAGGACCACCGAGCTAGGAAGCCAGTGCACTAACCCCTGCGCTACCACAGCTCCTCAAAATCGCCAGATGTTGTCCAAAATCTGTTTAAAAATCACCTAAATTGTGTTTGAAAATCGCCTAAAAGTAGCCAAAGAAACTTGATTTTGAGAATATTTTGGGTTTTGGATATTCGGATAAACGGAAATGGACCTGTAGCACTAAACCACAGAAGTACCTTGGTATATACTTACTTACTTAGTCGTTCCACTTCTACCATGAGGTGTAGAGGTTTGGAAGAGAGAGCGCCAGACTATCCTATCGGCTGTCTTCCTCCTGGCCTGGTTCCATTCTAGTCCTCGGTCCTTCAAAGATTGTCTAATGTTGTCCTCCCAGCAGACTCTGGGTCGTCCTTGGGGGTCTGGATCCCTGGCTCTTTGTTTCCCACGCTTGTCGTGGTAGCCAATCTTCTCCCATTCTGCAGACATGGTCAAACCATCTTAAATTAATATGAAACAAATATAAAGGTATGTTATCAGGCATTCGCAGGAAATAAAGAAGTAGAACACCAGACAACAGAAAAACAACAGACATGAGTGGCTTACCCAGGATTTGAACACTGGACCTTCCGTGCGACAACCCCACCTAGCCATGCAAGTGAATCACACTATCCTCCCTGCCATCTACGCATCATCAAAAAATGATGTTTCAATGGCAGGTCATCAGTGCGAACCACAATACATGACACCGGAAGTCCACCATGGGCAGTTCAGCCTATTAATGACGCAATCACTTCTGTTGTTCCTCTATCCTGCAGTAAAGGCCAATCCAACAAGACAAGACATCTTAGTTGGAACTGTTCTACTTGGGTCTGCAGGGGGTGGGATTTTAGGCCTTGACATATCGTCTGGTTGCGGACCATGTCTCTTCTTGTTACTTCAACCACCTTCCTCAGATACCTCATTTCTGAGGTTTGGATCTGGCTTTTGTGGGTTGTAGCCATTGCCCATGACTCGCATCCATATGTCAAGACTGGACATAGGTGGAGCGGTATACAGCCATCTTCGTTTTCTTACCAACCTCTCTCTTGCTGAGGAATCCTCGATTTATAGCCTGAAAAAGTCTCCCAGCTGCTGCTTTTC
Source organism: Oreohelix idahoensis (assembly GCA_024509875.1). Classification (NCBI taxonomy): domain Eukaryota; kingdom Metazoa; phylum Mollusca; class Gastropoda; order Stylommatophora; family Oreohelicidae; genus Oreohelix; species Oreohelix idahoensis. The sequence goes on along the minus strand of JAMPIV010015723.1, from coordinate 27,117 downwards.
GAGTGGCCAACTCTTCTTTGATGCCTGCCTTTCGGTCTATAATAGCTCCGAGGTATTTAAAGTGGTCGACCTGCTCCAGGACCTGTTCTCCCAGCTTAATCTGATGTCTTCTTTCTTCTCGTGATATCACCATGGATTTTGTTTTAGAGCTGCTTATGACCATCCCTCTCTTCTCCAGCTCTTCTTTCCAGACTTGCAGGTTGGATTGGAGATGTGCCTCTGATTTAGCAATCAGGGCAACATCATCAGCAAATGCCAGCTCTGAAATACAGACCTGTCTCATCTTCCAGTACCCCACTGAATACTTTCTTGTTCTCTCCTTACATGCCTTGATGACATCGTCCATGAGGAGTATGAAAAGATAAGTGTGACAGGATATCACCTTGTCTTACACCAGTGGTGGTCCTGAACTCTTCTGACTTATGGTTTGCTGTCCTCACATAATTTCTGCAAGACTTGTAGAAGCTCTGTATAGCATGAATCAGAGGTGCTGGAATGTTCTTCCTTGCCAAACAGTCCAAAAGTTTGCTCCAGGGGACCTTGTCAAATGCCTTTTCCAGATCTATGAAACAAAGATGGATCTCACTCTTATACTCAAGGGCCTTTTCACTCAGCTATCTGAATGTGAAGATTAGGTCTTGAGTACTTCGGTTTGCTCAGAATCCGCACTGCCTCATCCAATTGTGGCTCAGCTAGGCGTTGGAGTCTCTGCTCTAGGATTCTAGAGTAGATTTTACCAGGGACTATTGTTGATTATCACCCTTTTTGAAAATTGGTGTTATGATGGCAATCTCCCAATCCTTTGGTATGGTCTTGTTGCACCATGCTGCCTGTAGGATCCTTAAGAGTAATAGGTCGCCTGATGCTCCCATCCCTTGGTATATGTGGTTTTTAAATCTGAACTATGTTTATAATTGCCTCCCTCAGTCTTTGTTACGTTGTATGGGGAGTTAGGGATATACCAAGAACATTATAAGAATAGATTCATATGTGCATTGTTTAGATTGTCGTAGACTATTTTTGTCAGTTAGCAAAGTAATTTTTATAACACATGAAATGTGACCAGTGACTTTCTTGCCTCTTGCCAGCGGTGATGAGCTTCTGCTGACTGAGCTCCTGTTCAATGGTGTCTTCAATGACATGACTCCACAACAAGCCTGTGCTCTCATCAGCTGCTTTGTATTCCAGGAAAAAGCCTCAGAGATGCCAAAGCTGGGTGAAGAACTGGCAGGACCACTTAGGATTATGCAGGTCAGTGGCTAATTTCAGATTTGTGGTCGTTAGGTTTTTTTTTTCCAGTCTGTTACAAAAGACATTGATCTTATTCCTGCTTGTTTGATTCCTCTAGAAGCTTATGCCTATTTGATTATAACGTGCATTTATTTATAAAATGTGATTATTTTATCTTGTCTGATTTTTCTTATTTGTGATCATTCTTTAACTCTTTAAGTCCCAATCGACTTTATATATCCTCAGGGGTTAGACGCGCTTGGCCCAATCAACTTTATAAAGCGTTTAGTATATGTGCCTCTGTTTGAGAATATTTCTAATTATAACTACACACAAACCACCCAATACGTCATTTCCGACTGCAAGTACATTCTTTTATATACCGTATGTGTTTAAGAGTGAACGGGTTTTTGTTTTGAGATATTTATTTAAAAATGCACCAGGGTGGCCATTTTTGCTTGGGCCAAACCAACATTTTTGCTTGGGACTGAAAGAGTTAAATCTATGATTGTTTGATTTTTCAGAGGCAAATGTAATTTATTAGATGCAAGTTTGTTTCTTTTATGTGCAAGTCATTTATTTTTGTTTAGGTCTTCTTATGATCAATTCATTTATCTGTTTGTTTTATTCTTAACAATAAAAAAATTGTTGAGCAAAAATTTTATTGTTGACGTCAGCTTTTGGTGACCTTGATTCCATTATGTGGTACTGCACATTTTGTGAAAGCTGTTTTGGGCTGCCATAAATTGTATTGTCTATGGATGGGTTGTGTGGTACGAGGAGTTGTCTCATTCCTTGAAGTGCAGGGCACAGTAATAGATGGTGTTCTACTGTCTCAGACGGGTTTGGGCAGTGTCTACATTTTGCTATATTTTGTGAACACATTCCGTTTCTGTAACCATTTAGTCTAGAGTAACCTGTTCTCTGTGTACAGCACAAACACCAAATTAAGACTGTGTGAGAGCTGTGTACTTTCTTTGCTTCTCTATGGTGCGGAATGTTGGAGAGTAACAGAGAAGGAAATGTCGAAACTGTCCTCCTTCCACACAATCTGCCTACGGAAAATTCTCTGAATCTTTTGGTCAAACACCATCAGCAGCCAAGAACTACATATTCGGAGTAACCAGGAGGACATGCACACCCTCATAGCTGGCAGACGCTGGAGTTTGGTTGGCCACGTCCTCAGAAGGGACCCTGATACCATCACAAGAACAGCTATGCTATGGACCCCCGAGGAAAGCGAAAGAGAGGCCGACCAAAAACAACTTGGTGGAGAACTGTGGAAGCTGAGATGCAAAGAATGAATCAGAGTTGGGGCACTGTACGAAGGATGGCCGCTGACCGAGCAAAGTGGAATCAATTTGTTGCTGCCCTACAAGACGCCACCAGGCGTGATGGCCGCTGACTGCTTTGGCGGTTATGGATCAAAGAAGAAGAAGAGGACCTGTTCTCAATCTGAAGATTCTGGTTTGATTTTGTCTTTCAGCTTTTACAGCTTTCATTTTAATAAGTTGTAATGTTTGTGTTTAACTAGGGTTGGTGAACTTTTCAATTTTTGTTGTTGTTGCAAGTAGTGGCAGGTTGAAGAATTTACATGTTCGGTAGCTGTTAGTTGGTGCCTTTTGGAGTGTATGTGATAGCCTAGCAGTAGCTTTCTGCTTTCTTGATGAGTCCTGGGTATGTGAGTAGTACATTCTGAAATGTCCCTTACAAGTACATAACGGTTACAGTTGCGGCAGTTAGGCTTATATGAGGAGTTTAATTTACTTAAGTGTGTGTTGGATCCCTCTAGCGTAGAAGAATCTCCTATTCATGACACCAATTGGTAGGTCTGGTATGTTATATCAGTGTTGTGCCTGCTAAGTAGGGAAGGTCCTCTGGGTTTGAAAGAAAGCCCTAGAACTCACCCAAAATTAAAAAGGGTAAAAGAGTGAACTCTGAGAATTACCAGAAACAAGTGCTTGTTGAGTCTGGTGTGTTCTGTTCTTAATTGAAAGATTACTCTCTGCTCATCGTAGCTTGTTGGAGGTGTCGTTTCTGTGTAGTTGGGCCATTTCTTAATACATTGCACATCTAGTAGACATTTTTCTTTGAAGTTGTTTTTGAGTATTAGGTTTGCTAATTGCATGTTTTTTCTTGTGTTTTTTTGGACCATGCTTTCTACAAGTTTTGCTGGTTGTCTGCTTTTTCATTGCATGGTATATCTGTGTGTCCTGGTATCCAAAGGAAGGTGACTTTGAATTTTTATTTTTGTATTTTGTGGTCAGCAGACATTAGTGATTTCGGTGACTTGGATTATTTCTTTGTTGCCACATTGGAGTTAATCTTCCAATGCCTGTAATGTTGACTTTGAATTAATGAAGATTATGGTGTCTGAGGATTTTTTGTTTCTTGTTTGAACTGACTGCATTTCTGAGAGAGATATCTTTTGCTGCAATCCTCATGTGGTAATTGGAAAAGGATTCTCCAGATGGTTCACTTATTTTTTATGTGCTGCCATTTGAGTAATGTTTGTAAACTCCAAGGTCATCATTTATAGTGGCCTTGAAGGCATAGCTAACTATGTATGTATTGCTGTGTAGGGTAGCTGTCTGTAGTATTAAAGGTTGATGTTCTTAATGCTGTTGAGAGTCAGTTATCTCAGACCTAAGGGACTTTTATATTTGGACATGCGCTGTAATATAACCGACTAGGTTGAACGGGACGCGCCTCGCCAAAACTTTATTTTTTTTTTTAAATGCTGTTGAGTTTCAGTGTGGCTTGTCCACTCCAGGCTGTGAGTTGGCCTACTGCCAAGAATGTTAACTTGCTTTGGTCTTTAGAAAAATGTTGATGGAAAGAGAATAAATGATATTAGAGATAATGGTCTTTAAGAATTTATGACTGTCTTCAACCAGGACACAGCCCGTCGTATTGCCAGGATCAGCAAGGAGGCTAAATTGGAAATAGATGAGGAGGTCTATGTGGATTCCTTTAGACCACATCTGATGGATATAGTCCATGCCTGGTGTAATGGGACAAACTTTGCCCAGATCTGTAAAATGACAGATGTCTTTGAAGGTAACCATTTTTATCTTGATATATTAGCAAATGGCATGAAAAAGGACAGACTGAAAATTCATTTTAAAAAAAAAAAGCTGGAAGTAGATGTGCATTTAGAAATAATCTTTGTGAGGCTTAAAAAACTTATTTCTCTTTCTTTGTTTCCTTCCTTGCCTTCATAACTTTATTTACAGATACTTTAAAAAAAATGTAAGGTTAACACTAGCTTTGCTTTTTCACATGATAGATGCAGCAATAAATTATCACTAAGACAAAAAAGATTGTTGCATACTTTCATAAATGAGTGTTTGCATTGACTAGACAGATTAAAATGGTATGACAAAAGATCACCAGATTGGAACTGATGACAAGAATTGGACAAGTGCCAGTGGAACCAGTGATGAGAAGTAGATGCTGGTGATGGATAAAACACCCATTGAGGAAACCTGTTGATAGCATTACAAGGTAGTCCATGTTCTGGAATTCCCAGGATAAGATAGGCAGAGGGAGGCTGAAAAACACATGGAGAAGAGAACTGGAGACTAATGAAAGGGGTGGGGAAGACATGGAGAGACCTTGAGCTGATGGCACGAAGGATGTGACATGAGTTTGTTGAAAGCCTATGTTCCTTTGGGAGCTGTAAGGTAATGAAGGAATGAAGATGAGGTGTTACTTCACATAATAAGATAATACATTTTAAACTATTACAGAAATATTGACAAAGAAAAAAATAGTACACACTCTAGAAATCTTTTCACAAAAATAGCTGCTCATTTTGTAAAGCAAACATAATTTTTAAATAATAACGTGCATGATTTTGTAAGGCTGATTACTTACCTTAATAAAAAATATTTCACAAACACTCTTAGATAAGGCAAGGATGGATGTGTTGAGACTCTTTTTGCGCATCACTTAGTATACTCATGGAAAAAAGTAAGTGTGCAACACTTTATAGGGCACTGTGCGTGATTTCATGGACGAAATGAAATAAAAGTTGGCACACAATGTGGTTGAATTTTGAATAAAAGACCAAGTGATCACTTTGATTTTAGTGAAAGTGTCATGAAAGAAAGATAAAAACTAAAGTCAGTGTGGCATCCCCACGAAAAAATGAAATCTTGATTTCAGTACCGTGTATGTCCACCTACTCCGGTTCTGCATGACACAGGTCTTAAACCTGGAATGTTCCTGGCAGTCCATGTTGCCTGAATAAACCTGTTACGCAAGTGCATAAGGCATATGTGACGGTCTTGTGCAGGGGTGGTAACTCGTGGTCGGCCACTTCTATGACGATCAGCAGTGGATCCAGTTTGGTGGAAACGAGCTTGAATGTGTGATATAGTGTTCCTGTGAACATTGAAATGTTGTGATACAGCTAATATAGTCGCTCCAGCAGCTAATATCTCTTTAGCTATTGCTTGCTGTTGTTGGTTCAATCTTGGCATTGTCAAAAAAGACGTTTCTGTTGGACTCTTGGTACTCTTTATTTCAACGATTACGTTTTCACATGCTTGTGATTAGAGCTACACACTTACCTTCCTTTTATCTGTGGTAAATTCTCCCCTACGGCACTTTTCACGTGATTTATCTTGCACCGTGATTATCTCCCCATGAATAGTGCGATCCAATTGTAATTGCACGGTTAAGTGAACAACACTCACACAGAAATGTGTGCCAACTTGCATCTGAGTTCACCCAAGAACACACGCACAGTGCCCTGTTGAGTGCTGCACACTTACTTTTTTCCATGAGTATATATTATGTTTGAACACTTAGTGGTGCACAAAAAGAGTCCGATGCGATTGTGCATGCGGGCTGCGATACTGACGTACAGTTGTTTGCGGTAGCAACAGTATTCATTGTGTTCTGGATCTATGAAGAGAGAGTGTCGGATTCTATGATCAGTGTCTGTTAAGACGTGTTTCAAAGTGTATTTACTTGTCTACTTCAAGAGAGTGCCTGAATGGATCATATATTGGATCAGTGATATACAAATGATACGTAAGGATTTAAATATGTCGATATGATTAATTTTGGATACTTCATACTTGCATAAAATATCATTACCACTGGGAAGTGGAACGGATCAGTTGTTATAAAATGAATAAATAAGGGCACTGAATATTTTGATGAAGGAATTAATAGAAGGATGAATCTCAATATGATAATCACATTTGATCACATGTTATAAAGCCCAATTGTGGATGTCAATAAATGTTACGTTGGCTGTGGACAATGGACTTGTACTATTTTTTAAAAATTCCAGTTGGCCAAGTGTATTCTGAGTTATTTTATGAACTGTTTCGCATAGACATCTTATCAAGCAACCTTCAGCAACACAGTCACGTAACAGGATGGATATTTAAAAACATCGAAAAAAGTTGATTCGTCTTGCTAGGACAAAGGACACAGAAAATAGCCAATGTTGCGGCCACAAGGCATTCATCAGGGAAAGGAAAGAAAGTGAGAGCAAAGTAGGACACTTGAGAATATAAATTTAAAATGGATACTACCTATAAAATCTGCTATGGCCTAGCGTGTCCTTCAGTATGAGAGTGCGCTCACAAGAACATAAAAAGGCTGCTGCTTCTGGGTGTAAAACATAAATGCCAAGAAGGAAAAGGGAACAAGAAACCCAAATATAATAATAATAATGAGTAGGGAGGAGGTAGAAAAGACAGAATGAGTAAATGGATGAGGGGACAAAAGAAAAGAAAATAATAATGAGAAAAAAATTAACATAGATATAACTGCGATCAACAGGGGAAATAGAATAAGAGTGGAAAAGGTCACCTCAGAGAAAGAAATGTAGGGTGTTAAGACCATCTGGTTTGAGGCATCCCATAAGGTGAATGAGGCATGGTTCAAGCTGAACTCGATTGGCAGTATCAGAGGAGCAGGATCTGATCGCAGAAACTTGGATGTCCATAGGACTCTGGTGGTCAGGGCCATTGAAATGAATGGCTACTGGTGTGGATTCAAACTGGGAGATGTCATAGAGGTGCTGGCTGAATCTGTACCCAAGTCATTTACCTGTTTGGCCAATATAGGTTTTACTGCAAGGCAAAGAACTTACCTTTCTTTAAAATTATTTCTTTGCTAAACGCTGTTGAAGATCCTTGGAATACAGCCTTTGTCGTTAAATGCGTTTATTACTCTGATGTGAAACAGAACTTGTGGCGAATGTGTTTACTTTGTGTAGACCCAAAAATGTAATATTCTCACAGATAAAGTTATTTGACATTTATTATTAGCCATAACATAATATTTATATGTCTGCATAAATTGTGAATATAATTATAATTCAGGAAGTATCATCCGTGCCATTAGGCGACTAGAGGAAACTTTGAGACAGTTGGTGCAAGCAGCCAAGGCCATCGGCAACACTGAACTGGAAAGCAAATTTGCTGAGGGTATGTGAAGAATATTTTGGGGGTTGTCAGTTTTCAGTAATAGCCTGGTTGATAAATTTCGGCCAACAGTATGAGCACCACATGCTAGAATGTGGCACAGAATGAGTCAAGTAACCATTTACACCAGTGTAGATTGGCATCACTAGACTGGAGCGTGACGCTACCTGGTTTTGATCCCTGTAACTTTGCCATGTTCTTTGTCTTTTTCTCTTATCTTTGTTTCTTATATTTGTCTCCTGTTTATGGCTGGGGCTGATGTAGAGCAAACTCTGAAACATCTTATGTTTTTGATACATTGTTCAGTAATAAAACTGACTGCTTATTTAAACACATTTTTTTATACTTTAACTCAATACCTACATGTTACTGGTTTTGTGAGATTTTGCTAGTGTGCTCATTTTTCCCTACCATGACTTAACTTTGCAGTTCTGAATGTGAGATTGGTTCATTTCTTGTCTAATTTCAGGTATTCGTCAGATCAAGAGAGACATTGTGTTCGCTGCTAGTTTGTATTTGTAAATAAACCAGCTGTAATTGAGCCACCTAAAATTAGTTTTTTTTAAATAGACTTTTTCACTTCATGTTCTTGTACGTATTCTTTTATGTAAATGAACCCATAGACTTTGAATGAGAATATCGGAGACATTTTTTCATCCACAGTACATAGTCACAGGTAGTGTTTGAAATGCGCAAGGACTACTGTTGCAAGAAGTTATAAAGTAAATGATGAGAATAAAAGAAACCACTTAAAACAAAAAAACAGAGACTTATTCTGTTGGTTATTATATATGATGTGATAGCTTTAATTATGTTTGAAAGCTTCAGTTGATACTGTGTGTTAGTAATATTAGGCCATAGAGTCTAACTGTTGGTAGTACTAGATGGTAAAGTTTCAGTTGTTGTGTTTGGTGTTGATAGGAATACGTTCATGTAGTTGTTTTTGTATGTCTTTGGTAAGTTTCAGCTATATGTTACTAGTAGCAGGCTGTAAGTTTCAGTTCTTGTTATGTTAGTAGTAGTAACTTTCAACAACTGAAACTTACTAGGGTTTGGGCAGTAAAATCTCAATTCTTGTATAGGAGAAGGCTGGAAGTTTCAGGTGAGTCTACAACCCAGACTCCCTCTTCTCCAGGTCACATCATTAGCCTCTTTTCCTGAGGAACTTCTGTCTTGAATGGCTGAATTGAATTATTGTCCTTAGTTGACTTGCCCATATTGTTTTGTTGAAGTTCTCTGGCTTAAATTTTCTACAGGGTGGGGTAGTTGGCATAACCCTCCTTATTCACTTCTTATCACGTGCATGGTATGTTACAATTCTTTGCTCCCGTTTAGGGCGATGGTAACACATGATGTAAGTTTCAGTTCTTGTATGCAGGAGTGTATATGCTTCAGGTTTTGTGTTTTAACAGTAGTAAGCTGTAAGTTTCTGGTATTGTGTCTTAACAGTAGTAGGCTGTAAGTTTCAGGTTTTGTATGTTAACAGTAGTAGGCTGTAAGTTTCAGGTTTTGTATGTTAAGAGTAGTAGGCTGTAAGTTTCAGGTTTTGTGTTTTAACAGTAGTAGGCTATAAGTTTCAGGTTTGTGTTTTAACAGTAGTAGGCTGTAAGTTTCAGGTTTTGTATGTTAACAGTAATAGGCTGTAAATTTCAGATTTTGTGTTTTAACAGCAGTAGGCTTTAAGTTTCAAGTTTTGTATGTTGACAGTAGTAGGCTGTAAGTTTCAGGTTTTGTATATTGATAGTAATAGGCTGTAAGTTTCAGGTTTTGTATGTTAACAGTAATAGGCTGTAAGTTTCAGGTTTTGTGTTTTAACAATAGTAGGCTGTAAGTTTCAGGTTTTGTGGTTTAACAGTAATAGGCTGTAAGTTTCAGGTTTTGTATGTTAACAGTAATAGGCTGTAAGTTTCAGATTTTGTGTGTTGGCAGTAACAGGCTTTAAGTTTCAGGTTTTGTGTGTTGGCAGTAAAAAGCTTCAAGTTTCAGGTTATGTATGTTAACAGCAGTAGGCTCCTAAGCTTTAGCTCTGTATGTACTAGGAGGCTGTAATTTTTCTGATGTGGTATGTAATAGTAGGCACTAGAGATTCAGTTTTTGCATTTTATGAAAGCTAGATGATATGTTATTTTCAGTGATTAAAAAGGTCTTAGTCCTTTATTTAGGTACTTTCAGTGGGTTTGTGACTCATTATTTTATGAATTTGATGAATCAGTTATTGAGTGCTTGGTTCCATTTCACATTTCCCGTAACTGAAAGTGTTAAAGGTCCTAAATAAAAGGTAAGATAACATCTTTAGATATTGACTTCTCTGCTAATAAAAGGAAGTCAGTATTTTTGTGTGTGAACTCTGTCAAGAGTTTTCATATATACATCCCCCTTCGGCTCCCCAAGGAGCATAGGTTTTCAACCAGCTTATGCCAAGTCTTCCTGTCCCATGCCATCAGCTCGAGGTCTTTTCATGTCTTACTCAGTATTATAATTTCTGTCTTTAATTCTCTTCTCCGTGTGTTTTTCGGTGTCCTTTCTATCTTTAATTCTATTCTCCATGTGTTTTTCAGTGTCCCTTCTGTCTTTAATTCTATTCTCCATGTGTTTTTCAGTGTCCCTTCTATCTTTAATTCTATTCTCCATGTATTTTTCAGTGTCCCTTCTATCTTTAATTCTCTTCTCCATGTGTTTTTCAGTGTCCCTTCTATCTTTAATTCTCTTCTCCATGTGTTTTCCAGTGTCCCTTCTATCTTTAATTCTCTTCTCCATGTGTTTTTCAGTGTCCCTTCTATCTTTAATTCTCTTCTCCATGTGTTTTTCAGTGTCCCTTCTGTCTTTAATTCTATTCTCCATGTGTTTTTCAGTGTCCCTTCTATCTTTAATTCTATTCTCCATGTATTTTTCAGTGTCCCTTCTATCTTTAATTCTCTTCTCCATGTGTTTTTTCAGTGTCCCTTCTATCTTTAATTCTCTTCTCCATGTGTTTTCCAGTGTCCCTTCTATCTTTAATTCTCTTCTCCATGTGTTTTTCAGTGTCCCTTCTATCTTTAATTCTATTCTCCATGTGTTTTTCAGTGTCCCTTCTATCTTTAATTCTCTTCTCCATGTGTTTTTCAGTGTCCCTTCTATCTTTAATTCTCTTCTCCATGTGTTTTTCAGTGTCCCTTCTATCTTTAATTCTCTTCTCCATGTGTTTTTCAGTGTCCCTTCTATCTTTAATTCTCTTCTCCATGTGTTTTCCAGTGTCCCTTCTATCTTTAATTCTCTTCTCCATGTGTTTTTCAGTGTCCCTTCTATCTTTAATTCTCTTCTCCATGTGTTTTTCAGTGTCCCTTCTATCTTTAATTCTCTTCTCCATGTGTTTTCCAGTGTCCCTTCTATCTTTAATTCTCTTCTCCATGTGTTTTTCAGTGTCCCTTCTATCTTTAATTCTATTCTCCATGTGTTTTTCAGTGTCCCTTCTATCTTTAATTCTATTCTCCATGTGTTTTCCAGTATCCCTTCTATCTTTAATTCTCTTCTCCATGTGTTTTTCAGTGTCCCTTCTATCTTTAATTCTATTCTCCATGTGTTTTTCAGTGTCCCTTCTATCTTTAATTCTATTCTCCATGTGTTTTCCAGTGTCCCTTCTATCTTTAATTCTCTTCTCCATGTGTTTTCCAGTGTCCCTTTTATCTTTAATTCTCTTCTCCATGTGTTTTTCAGTGTCCCTTCTATCTTTAATTCTATTCTCCATGTGTTTTTCAGTGTCCCTTCTATCTTTAATTCTCTTCTCCATGTGTTTTTCAGTGTCCCTTCTATCTTTAATTCTCTTCCCCATGTGTTTTCCAGTGTCCCTTCTATCTTTCTTATCCTAGGGATTCCAGAACAAGGACTGCCATATAATGCTATCAACAGGTTTCCTCCATGTATGTGCCCTATGTGTATTCTTCTCTTTGGTTCCACTGGCACTTGTCTGGTTCTTTTGTTGTCACACCACTGTCAAACTTTTAAACCATAATAAATGTTATTACAACAATGGAAGTAGGAGTTATAATATCAGCAGTACCAGCATACTGACCTGCAATGCTTTACTTCCTATAATTCTGTAAAACAATGGCTTAAATTTTTAAAAACATTAAATTTGCAATTGTCAGACACTTTTACTGTAATTGTCTTCTTCATTCCTTCATTGAGAATACCATTACTGCCTGAAGAAAGTGTATATTTACAGAATGCGGCATCATATTTTTAAGTACATTTGTGTTTGTGATTAAAATCATTGCTTGAAATTTATTTGTATTTCATTAATTTATGAATACTCATGTTTGTTTTGTCACAAGAAAATTATGTCTTGTCTTATTTCCGTATGTGTTTACCGGTACATGTATTATTTTCCTTGTTATAACATTGTGTCATTTAAAAGATACAGGTAGTCACTTAGAAGGTACTGCAGTAGAGAAGTGAAGTGTTAGAGACTCCAGCTTTATGAGGCGGGGTGATCAGTTCCCTTTCTTGCTGCCTTTGCCTTCCCTAACTTAAGTGCGAGCGTCTGATTACAGAATGGTTAAAGCACTGGTCTGTCACAGCAAAGGTGCCAGGTTTGATTCACGGTATCTACATGCTCCAGTATACCCAGCTGTAAATGGGTACCTGACTTTGCTCTTGAGTTAGGGAAGGAAAAGGCAGCAAGGAAGGGAACTGGTCATCTTACCTCTCGATGTATAGTGAAGTATTAACACTTACTCCCTTATGCAGTATCTTCTATGGGACTACCTTTACCTGTTTTTTTAACTCAAAAACAAGACACGTACCCATTTACAGCTGGGTAGACTGGAGCATATGATGCTTCCAGGTTTTGAACCTGGAACTTGGTAACTTTGCTGTGAGAGGTAAGTGCTCTAATCGCTGTGCCAATCGGATGCTTTGTGTCATATATCTCTTACGAATACTAGTTTACAATCTGCCAGTTGGTGCATGTTCTTCTAACAGATGCCTTATCTGCATTATTGTAAAACAAAGTAATGTCATATTTGTGTGTCAGGTTTTTGTTGTTATGGGGAACCTATGTTGATGCCACTACCCCTTCTCCCACACCTCAACTAAAAAGGCATGCCCAGAAGATCAAGAACAAAGACTGGTAGCAGATTTCACTTTCATATACCCTTTTCATCATCATCATTATCATCTCCTTATAAAGCCACCACAGCAATGAGCCCCACGAAGAAGCCTAATGCCGAAGCACAAACTCTTGCAGCTCTGGTTTCTGTAGTCATTTGTTTTACACGATGAGGTTGCCAACCTCTTAGTCGCCTTTTATGACATGCCGGAAGGAGCAGTAACCCTGTTCTTTCTTTCGTCTCTGTCAAGACCTGTGGGAACTATAAGGGGCTTTATCACTTTTGGTTCCAAGTTATTCATTCAATTTATTTATTTCTTCTGTTATCAATTTATTACAATTTTTTTAGTTTTTCAGATACTTTAACACATTAACTACCGAATTAAAAAACACACTGTGGCCGAATTAAATTTTTTTCCCATTTTCATCCTGTAGGTGTTTGCATAAAGTAAGCTGTAGTTTTCGTAATTGTTTACAGATTTGTATGAATTACACGTCATTTTAAAGATAAATGAATGTACTAATACAATAAACATTGGTTGCAACTCTAATAGAGGTTGTTGCTATTTAACGGCCCTCCGATGGCCGAGGACTTGCAATATTTTCACAATTATAACTGCTTGCGCCCCATCTCTATCAAAATCACAATTTCAATCAATGTGCACACCGTTTTCACTCTTGTCCTCGTCGCTAGATCTTTCAGTCAATTGTTGAAACATGTTTCTATCCTTTTCAGCCGTTAGACGAGATGTACACGCATTTTTTGTAGTCCTAGCACTAGTTGCCACGGTAAACAGTTTTACACGATTTGGTAACTAACCCAAAACGCTGAAAAATATGAACATAATATCAATTTTTCAGTGTTCTACAACAACCATGCTTTGGGAATTTGTTTTCCGGTGGCAACTTAAAATCTCGAACCAGATCAGAGAGTGTTTCAGTACATTTTTCATTCGTTTTATTACTAAAATTAGATTGGCGCCCTGAGCGGCTTGCGGTCCAAATGTGATTATGCTGTGAGCCGCTGACAGCGGCTTGCGGTAGTTAATGAGTTAAATCTTCATTTCTCGCCATCAGTTTATTTAGTTATTTGTTATATGTTAAAGAAAAAAAAAGAAGAAGTAAAGGACCCCGTTACACGCCCATTGAGGCATATATTTTCTTGACCATTTGGCTCACTAGGGGTGATGATGTCAGCATCACGCTGGCCACCTTTAACCTTCCCAGAAGTTGCTCTGGTATCTAATTTATGAGGTTGGGTCGGCCCCGGAGCTGTTTGCGATCTAAACAATCCCACCTCAACGAGGAATCCAACCAGGACTGCCAAGGTGGGACGCCAGTGCACTAACAACTGCGCTACTATTCGGATTCAGGAAAGGAATGGGATGTACTGATGCTTTGTTCACCTTAAGAAAGTTAAACGAAAGAACTGTTGAATATGACAGTGATCTAAACATAGTATACTGGAAAAGGCCTTCGATATAGTGGATAAAAATAAACTTTGGTCATTACTAGAAGAATACGGAATACAGGGGCAACTATTAGATAACGTGAGAGCTCTGTATCATAATGCAAAAGTGTAGTTAGTGTTAATCAGAATTGACGTCATTGCACTCTGGGCAAACCCATAGGTGCTCAGTCTCCCTCAGCAAATGTCGAAGCGTATGAATGCTAATTGTTCCTGTTGCGCACTGGTTGTATACGCGGCGGATGCATCCTCTCATACGTCCAGCCCTGCTGGTCTTATGTTTGATGCCAAATTCCAGAAGTCTTAGCCTTGATGATTCATTGATTACAGTGTCATTCTCTAGTAGATGCACATGAATTGCCCTCAGTATTTCTTCCTTATCCATGTTCAATGCGTCATTTATGGGTGCTCTTGAAGCTAGTCTGTCAGCTCTTTCATTGCCACGTACTCCTGCATGACCAGGACAGTAGATCCATATCAATTCTTGAAGATACGATGCTTCTATGGAGGTTTTCCATTCCTGTCGAAGCCAGCCATTTTGGACCTTTCGAAGTATGGATTGTGAATCTGATACAATAACTGCCTTTGTTAATAAAGTCACAGACAGCCATCTTAAGGCAGCAGTAACTGCCTGTACCTCCATTCTCATGCTGGAGGTTGTTATCATGTAAGTCCCGCTATGTTCAGCGATGGTTCTGCCCTTTACTCTAGCAGAGAAGCACCACCCTGATTTATTACCACAGATTACAGACCCATCAGTGTACACAATGGCATCATCATGCCCATCTATCATTTATAAGCTGATCAACTTCCAGCTGTGCTCTCCAATTGGCCAAAGATCTGCATTCTCTACCAAGGCTGATGATGACTTGCTGGTAGTTCACCCAGCTCTCATCTGACTTACTCCACTCTTCTTCCTTGAATATATTTTCAACTGGGGTCACTTGTCTAATAGTATCCTTTGCCTGCACCATCCATGACATCCCCCTCTTTATTCTCGCTCATTTGATGTCAGCTATGTTCCCATGCAGGGGTTGCCTTTTGTCTGTGGTTACCCGCATAAATGCTTTTGCCTGGGCCATCGTATATCTGGATCTAACTGACAGCAATCCAAGCATGTGCTGCATCATCACAATAGGGGTATCTCGCGTACAGCCCAAGACTATACGCATCCCTTCATTTTGAATGCGTTCCAGTCGTTCACCTTGTGATATTGACAGCGTGAGTATTCCCAGGCCATACTCGATTACAGACAAGACCAGCTGATGATACAGGATAAACAGTAGTCTCTGCTCCAGGTGCGCTGCAGCCATTGTTTTTAGGGCTGCCAGACCTCTCTTGCACTTCTGTATGATGTGATCTACATGGTGCTTATATGACAGCCCACGATCGAATGTTACTCCAAGGTATTTCAACTAGTTCTGCCTTTCAATTTTCTGGCCACTGAGAGTAATGTCTGGAAGATCTGCCTTCAATATGGAGTTATTCAAGGAGCTCCAAAGCACACAGGCTTTGTTGGGATTGACCTTGGAGCTGGTTTCGTCGCACCATTTAGAAACTGCTTGAAGTGTCTCATGTCTGCTTTTAACCATTTCATTCCTATCTGAGCCAGTCCTGTAAATGAGCAAGTCATTGGCAAAAGTTAATGTTCGTCCCAAACCTGTTGTAGTGTAGTAAGAACAACTAATGAACTCACTGATGAATTTGATATAACCAAAGGAGTTCGACAAGGCGGTGTACTATTGCCACTACTGTTCAAAAGTTATATAGACAAAATAACATCAGAAGCTAACCTAGACGCATACCCAGAAGACAAAAAAAAACCCACAGAAAGTAAAGAATACAATACACTGAATGAGTTACTTTTTGCAGATGGCCAAAGTCAAGTATATGAAGAAGAAAACAAATTCCAAAAACAGATGTACTAAATTCAACTTGTGAAAGATACAACATGAAGATCAACACATCAAAGACACAAAATATGAAGATTAGCAGATGTTCCAGAGTTCAAATACTAGGAAATAATGAAAGTGGAAGGTTTGACAGATAAATTGAAACACGATGTCAAAAAACCAATGTAGTGACTTACCAACTGTCACCACTGAACAAACATCTGAATATAAGTATGAAAACTAAACAATAGCTGATAAATAGAATATTCTTACCCACTCATTGCTACCAGTGTCAAACATGTTCCCTGAGCAAAGAACAAGAAGGGGAAGTCACATCCTGTGAGATAAGATGTTTAAGAAAAGTATTAATGTAACCAGGAGAGACAGAATGGGGAATTATGACATGCTTGAGAACAACTGTGGAAACTACATCCAGCATCAAGTGTAGAGACACAGAAAATCAATTGGTTTTTTTCTCATCTGATGAGAATGGACCACTCTCACGAGTAGAGAAAAATGTACTCCTTGCCAGGAGAGCAAAGGTATCAGTACTTTTACTATTAGGGCATTCGTGTACTTCGAATTTCGTCTTCTTCTTTATTTTTGGATGCCATTCGCGGGGGGTGGTTAAGAGAAGGAAGCTTAAGAAAGCTAATGCCCGAACCTCGATGTCCCATTATGTTTTGATTGCAGTACCGCTGCTATAACACGTGATTTCCACGCTATTTCGTGGGGCTAGAACCGCGAATAGCTTCTGGGTAAAGAAATGAAATTCTACAATTCTTTTGGTGCTTTCATTTTTTTGTATCGGTTGACAAAGTAGTTAGAACGGAACAGTTACTGGATTCCGGGCTCAAAACCTGGTATCGTCATGACCCAGCTGTAATTGGGTGCCTTACTCCGATCTTGATTTAGGGAAGGCAAAGGCAATGATGAAGGCAACTGGTCACCACAGCTAATAAAGATGGCCCTAGTATAGTGAAGACTTTAACACTTCATTCTCAACGATAGTATCTGCTCTTGGATTTTCTAATTAAAATTTTTTTTTTTACCTTCTTCCCTTTGATTAAAGTTGGTGGCTTTTCTTTCGGGAAGTCAGGTGTTTGTATTTTGGTTATATTGAAAAAAACTGACAAACATGTTTTTTCCGGTTACATGTAACACAAATACCGGAAACAGATCAAACCGATATACTGTACTTGCAATTACTCAGAAAATATGCAATCCCGGAGTTAAAGTGTACGGTAATCAGAAAAATATTTTTCAAAAACCGGCGACATGCGAACTAGTTATATTAAGAGTTGTGTCCCCCTACAAGAAGTTTTTTTTAAAAATGGATTAGCTACAGATAAAATCACGGATATAGTTGATGGATTTTTTGACAATCCAAGAATTAAGGATTATCTGTTGTTGTTTTTAAAATAAAAATTTATTTGTACTTACGTGTCACATTGCGAGCGTCGGTATGAAAATGTAGAGGACAGGACATCATAGGATAGTACAGAGTCATTGTAGCCACATTGCACCCGTTGAACTTTTTTCTTCAGTTATCGAAGGTAACATGGGTAGAATAAAATAGCTGAGACTGACGTGGGGGAGTGAAGTGTTAGAGATTTCGCATACTAGCTCCAGCTTTTTTTATGAGGTGGGGTGACCATTTCCATTCCTTGCTGCCTTTTTGCCGTCCCTAACTCAAGAGTCAGGTGTAAAAAGCTGGGTAGACTGGCGCGGGACGCTGTCAGATTTCCATCCCAGAACCCAATAACGTCGCCGCGAGAAGGAGAATAGATAGACTGAAATGGCATGACAAGATTGCTATTATGGAACTGATGACATGAACCACGAACGTGCCAGTAGAACTAGATGTGACAGCAAGAAGCTGGCGATGGATAGGACACACACTGAGGAAACATGTTGGTAACATCATAATCAGGGCCGGCTCCTGAGCTGCACCTGGCGCCGTCGGGACGGAGGGGTGGCGGAGCGTTGACATTAAAAAAAAGAAAAGAAAAAAAAGTGAAAGAACAAGAAAATGAAACAGACAATTCCAAAGTGAAAAAAGTATTAGCTTACATGAAACAGATAGATTGGGTTAGGAAATAAAGGAATAAATGGCTAACTATAAGATTTTAAAAAACAGTAAATGCATTTTTTTTTTTTGGTACAATGGGTCAGTGAACACCACTGCGGAAATTACAGTATGATTCAGCCCAATAGCATGAAATTGAGTATAGTAAGAGTACAATGCAGTATTGCACGGTAGGGAGGGGGCGGGTGCCATCACGAGACTTCCCACCACCCTGAAAAATCCCGAAGGCTGGCACTGATTACAAGGTAGTCTCATAGGAAATACTGCTATAGGGGAATGTAGTGTTAGAGACAAGTTTACTTGGTCCAACTTCTAGAGGTGGACTGACCAGTTTCTCTCTCTTCCCCCCCAACTGCTTTATACTTCTCTAACTCAAGCGGCGAGACAGGTACCCATTTACAACTTGTAGATTGGAGCGTGACGTCACCGTGTTTCTAGTCTTTATTCTGGAATCCGGAGTGTCAGACAGGTAGGGGAGACAGGAAAACACACGGAGAAGAGAGCTGGAGACAGGCATGAACGGGATAAAGAAGACATGAAAACACATTGAGCAGACGTTATAGGAAATGTGGGCGTGGCATGAATTATTGACGGCAGGGGCTCCTTAGACCAGTCTTTCTAAACGTGGTCATTCATTTTTTCAGCCATCTTGAATGTTTCTTTCTGGGATCCAGCTAAGTGATTCTTTACTTGTTTTAATAGTGTTGTTCATTTCTGTCTTCGCTTCGTCGATTATTTACTTTCCTGTTTCGACATGTCTTTCTGGTTTTACGATTTTCTTGCGTTATTACTGTTATCGTTTCGCTCATCACCGTCATTTCATCTGCCTTGTATCGCTCATTTGGCGATTTCCTCATCATCGTTGATTTTTGTAGCACCTATATGTAGTTCTTGTCCTTGTCACCTGTTTGTAACTGTGGCTGACGAAGGGTAAAACCCGAAACGTCCCTTGTTTCATGTGTACCGTTTACTTGTAAAACTGATTTCATACAATATTATTTTTTATTTATATATTTGTTTCTAAACGTGGGCCATGCCATATTTCTAGGGGGTCACAGTAAGATGGTAAAGTACCTTTTTTCCAGCTAACAACAACTATGGGTGGGTGGGGGAGGGGGGGCCACAGAGGTAAATTAGGCTCAGAAGAGGACCTTATGCAAAATAAGATTGAGAAACCCGGCCTTAGACAACCGAAGAGTAACGAAGAATGAAAGGAACATGGTTCTATTCTTTTTAGAATAGTGAAGATAGTGAATAGGGAAAATAGTAAATAGGAAAAAATATTAAATAGGAGAACTAGTTAAAAGTAAACATAGCTAAAAGGAAAAATAGTAAATAGGAAAAATAGTAAATAGGAAAAATAGTAAATTGGAAAAAATTGTAAATTGGAAAACTGGTAAATAGGACAAATAGTAAATTGGAAAAATAATAAATAGGACAAATAGTAAATAGGACAAATAGTAAATAGGACAAATAGTAAATTTGAAAAATAGTAAATAGGACAAATAGTAAATATGACAAATAGTAAATATTAAACATAAACAGAAATGTAGTTGGCCCTCGTAACAAAGCAAAAATGAGAGTACTAGACAACAGAAGTGATGCGGCCACGGGAAATCGAGGCAGTGACCATCCAAACGACACCGTCGCTACACACCTCTTTGTTTGTTGTTGAATATTCACAGGCGTCGCGCCGTGTAGTTCCTGGGGGGTTCCTGAAGAGACAAGGAGAGAATAGGACTACTACTCCCTCAAGCATGTCGTACATGGCGACTAAAATGAGGTTGTGCATGAGGCAGGCACCTTCGTCATGTAAAACAAAATGCTACAGACTCCACTGTCGCAAGATCATGTGACTGCTTGGTGCAGGTTTCCTGTAAGGGGGCCAGCAGCGGTGGTGGCTTCATGCTCCATAGGGAGCCAATATGATGATGATTGACAGGCCTCTGGTTCCCTCTTTGCTTATATCTGTGTTTATGCGTAGGAAAAAAAACAACTCATGACCACTTTCGTTTTGGCGTCTTGTTAAGGTCAAAGTGCAAGACTGTAGGGAAAGGTTTCTCAACCGGGGTTCCACGAGAGATCGCGATAGAAACAAAATAAACGTCGTTTCTTGAACTTAGTGCGCCGGATAATGTTAGCGCTGAAAGTGGTGGGCAGTGACCGAACAACCCCGTTTGGCATTGCGCAAAAGGACCGTGTTCACTCTTGCACATACCGTACCATATTTCATTAGCATCTTGCAGAGTAGAAATTTGTGATAAGACTTTTAGGCCGACTTGGATAAGGTTAAAAAAAAAATCAAGTATGACATTTTCTTTTAAAAAAGAATTTAAAAAAAGTGATACAGTGGATCCCTTCTCACTGCAACATCCCTGGAAATGAAGAGGCTGACAGATTGGCAAAGGAAGGGGAAAATCTTCCTCAACTTGACACAAACATAACTTCTGAGGAGGCCAAGAGTTTCATCAAGCGCAGATACAGGCACAAGCGGGAAGCAGAGCATCCAGGCCATAAAAAAAAAATGATCCATATTACCAGCTCAGCAGAAGTGAACAAGTGGTAATCTTCAGACTTCGCACGGGCCATAACAGATTGAGATACCATCTATGGTAATATCGCATTGACGTTCGCCGACGGCTCCGTTTGTAGTTTCGTACGATTTACAGTTAGGTTTAGGGTTTCTGCATTTACACCTATACTGTAACCCTCGGCTCGGAGTCACAAATTAAAGATCGGAACTACTGATGAGTGTGACTGTGGCACCGATAAAATGACTGCTGAACATCTGCTTCAAAGGTGCCCAACATATGAGGAACAGAGAAAACGCATATGGCCATCACCAGTACCATTCCTGGAGAAAATCTACGGAGATATCAACAGCCTCAGGCTGACCACTGCTTTCTTTGAACTTATTCAAGTTGACATCTGAGGGTGAACGAAGAAGAAAAGGAAAAAAAAAACCGGAAGTTTCTTCTACGTTCCTGCTGACATTTGCTTAGAGTTGTTACCCTTTGTAGGGAGGGGGAATCATACAAAACAGAACTGTAATAAAGGTCAAGGTTCCCGTTACACGCCCATTGAGGCATATTGGGAATATGGTGTTATGCCCATATTTTCTTGACCATCGGCACACTAGGAGTGATGTGGTTGTGGTAAGTTGGGATTATATAAATAGTTATATGGGACTTAGTGTACTGACTGAGATCAGCTGTGAAGGTATCTGTATCTAATAAGTGTGGTGTGTTACAGATGACCTTACTTTGCTACCACATTTAGACCTCAATCAGACTTATTCTGGAATATTGTGATGACTACGTTGAATGTCTAGGGTTATGATAGTGATGAAGTGTAAGTTCACAACAACCAACAGACAGATAAACACTTTAATGAAGATCCACAACACTTTACAACACTATGACAAGCACATACATATAACACTCTAGAAGACTATCTTAAGTAAGTCAAGTGTTAACTTTTTAATTATGTATTAATTTCT
The DNA here is from genome assembly GCA_024509875.1 of Oreohelix idahoensis. Taxonomy (NCBI): domain Eukaryota; kingdom Metazoa; phylum Mollusca; class Gastropoda; order Stylommatophora; family Oreohelicidae; genus Oreohelix; species Oreohelix idahoensis. The sequence goes on along the minus strand of JAMPIV010015723.1, from coordinate 5,401 downwards.
TTCACTAATAGATATCCTGATCCAACTACAGAGTGAATCAGGAATCACAATCAAATGTAAACACAATGTTTATATACAAAATTTATACAAAGGATCTTTGTCCTGACATATAATATTATTACAATATGTGTGTAGGGTTGTGATGTATTTATGAGGTAATACTGGCTTTTGAAGCTAGGTTGTTGTTTATCATCACGACTTCATGTGTTTGTTACTGGTGGAAATAATATTGAAGGGTTCACAGTGTCTTTTTATTTGTAAAATAATTACTGTCCCTCTTGATTTAGTATTACAGTCAATTTTAAGGTGGGTTATACAAGGGTGAGCTGCTCTGGCTGACAACTTCTTATCTCATATGTAGGCGGCAGGAAACTGTCTCCTCTGCTCGCTTGCTTCTCAGTTATCTTAAAATACACCACTGGTCGATATCTTGGACAAGGAGTCTGCTGCCAGCCCTCTGGATCCAGCCAAACTCAGACCAGGTGCTGCTCTAATACTTCAGTACCACGGTCCCACAATTCACGGAAATATTAAACAAGTAACGTTGACTGGCGATGAATTCTGGCACAATTTTGATCTGCCTCTGTCCAGGCTTTTCCGTTATTAGAAAATTCTTAGCCTGCTCTCAACGCACTTGAGTTTCACAAGATTTATTTTCAAAAATGGCAGTGAACTGACGCTTCTATTTGACCATATCTAACGTTCTAACCAATCAGGCCATGTTTACATGAGCCTTTGAAAAAAACTATCCATCCTATAAGTTGCCATTAACAACAATATGTGTATTTGCAGTTAGACCAATAAGGTTTCGCCTTACATATGACTGCAGCCAATCAAATCGTATCTAACTTGTTGGCCTCATTTCCCCTAAAGCAGTGTTTTTCAAACATGCCATTATGAGCAAATATGATCTTGTGCTGTCAGACAACCCCACTATAGTATTTTGGCTATAATTTGTTAATTACTAGACTATTTGCGTAACACATAACATATTCATTGTCAGCAAGTCCTAAGGTACACGAAAATATAAGTTTAATGGGGCTAAGTGGCTTCGTTAAAAATATGTATTTTTCTATGATAGTCGTGCTGTTACCACCTGTTCACTTCCATACTAAGGGATGTCATCTGTACTGTCAGACTAATGTCAGGAGCTTAGACATAAATCAGTAGAATGTCAGGTTTCCCAATAAGAGCTTAAACCTGTTTTCAAAACCTAACCTCGTATCGTTAGTGTTTTTTATTTACTGTTTATTTGAAAAATTCAGGTCTTCATGCCTTTCGCGTGGGATTGGCGTTCACTTTTTAATTGCGAGACGACGTGGGACAATTGCATGCGTTCCTCCGTGCATCTCTCTCTCTCTTCTAAGCCCGTCTGTCTTTTAGGTTAACGTAGTGTGTATAATGACATTAATGTAGTATTATATCTAGGTCATTAAGCAGTGTGCCTATCAAGGTCGTCTAAGAAATACAGTACCAGTTTTATTTTTAGAAACGCGTGTAGGATGCTGTAGGCTTTTACTATCGTACGTTACAGTTCATGCAGACAAAAGAGAAAAAGGGGATCTCTGGTTCAGCCATTATGGCGTTCCAAAACGGAAGCGCTATTGGGAAAGCACTGGTCTTTCACCATTCTTCTTTCTTTTGTATTATTTCGTTCGGCTTTACATTTATGTTCCAATTTATATGTGGATTTATAATTTGTCACCACAGTGGTCAGCATCACACCGGCCGCCTAAACCTCCCCAGAGTTGCTCTGGTACCCAATTCATGAGGCGGGGTCGACCCCGGAGCCGTTTGCGGTCTAAAAACGGAGCCGTTTGCGTTCTAAAAAATCCCACTTCAACTGAGGATCGAACCATGAACCACCGAGCAAGGACGCCAGTGCACTAACCACTGCTCTACCGCGGCTCCAGCACTGTAATAAGTTGGCAAAAATAAACAGATCCACAGAAAAAAATCACTCTTTACTCAAAAGAGCACTGACAATTATTATTGGATTATTATATTTAGAATTTGCTGATAACGCCAAGGTATCATGAGCTGCATATATAATAATTTTTTTCTCTGGGGTTCCCTGAGACCTGAACATTATTTCAAGGGTTTCCCCAAAATAAAAAGGCTGAGTGATGCGTGATGCCATATGATGATGGATGGTATCCGCATGTCTGGTTTTGTGTAGTGTGTAGATGTGTTCAGTCAAAACAATGTTCATACAACAATAACAGGGCAATCCACATAGGACGTCAGTAAACTCACGACGTATAAAGTCAATGAGTCTTGAAACAGCCGTTGACGTTTTTTCTTCATTATTTATTGTGGACGCCACAGTGACAAAATGGTTACGCAAATGTGTAGGCACATCAAACAGTCATTATCACAGCAACATTCAATACAGCAATAGACGGTAGACAGCATTACAATGATGAGTCAGATGCATGTTATATTTCATAGTGCTGTAAATGTAGTCATGTGGAAAACTCCATCCTTTTCTATAACAGCCAGGAGATAACCAGATGTATGAGATCAGTTCACTCTCCTTAGTTTGACTTCAGCAAGACAGACACGTCTGCCGAAGTATAAATAATGTCCACAAAAATATCCTCTAGATAATAAAGGTTTTCCAAACCTAATTCATTTAACAAAGTAGCAAGTAATGGTCCTTTGTACATGCATCAACCGATGCAGTACAATGCAGCGACATGTGAGCTGGGAAAAAAACATCTCGTGGCGACGACTTTCGGAGACAGGCTATGAACCAGAAATCGTTCACGACCAAAAATCGATAGAGTTAATGAAAATGTTAATTTACCTTGCTTTCATGAAATACACAGAAATATCACGCCTCCCGACATGTGGGAAAACACTAGAGGTATTATCTCGAGTAAACGAAATATCCATTAAGAGGACTACACATCCCTGACAGAACAAAAAAAAGCGGAGATCCCCTCTTCAACGAGGCATCTCTTTCGCCATTCCAAATCGCTCACTCCACTAGTCGTGGGCGGAAACCGATCGACCAAACAACAAGACAAGTCATGCGCAGTCCAGCGCAAAAATGACCACAGCTCAAACTTAACTGCATTCGATACCAACGCGAGAAGACAAATGCTTACCGAGAAAAGTGACTATAAATTCCAAGCAGTTGTTGCCCTTGCGTTATAAAACAGACATTGAAACAAAACGATGTTGCGAGAATTTATCACGCAACACTGAGCAAGCCTGCTATAGCGGGTTGCTATTATTTCATTTTATTTACTATTACAGAGCTCTTCTTGTTTTGGGGGCTTACAAGTGATTTATAAGGGGAAACTCGTAAACTTCTTAATACTTCCTGAATATGTTTTCGTCGCACTTTAGAGATCTTTCCGGCAGTTTTTTCCCCTCTATAATGTATCAAAATAAACGCATTCACCTATCAGGTACTATAGGGCCCAGCCATTAACACCTAGGATTAATGTAGGGAACGGCAATAAGAATCATGGCAACAATTACAATTTGTGACAAGATCATCCGGGGTCACGTGGGAAGTACCGTGTCAGGGATAGTAAGACAACGTGCTGGGTTTGCTTAAATAACTTCCTTAGGTTGCCTTATCGAGTTTCTCCTAAACTTTTGTTTTCCTTGACATTGTTATATGACTTCCTCATTGATGTTAATGTGCACTCAAAAAGTTGAACTTACTCCTTTAACCTTTGATAAGTGGTTTGGTTTTAAGGACTATTGCAGTGCACACGGACTACTCCATCAGAGCTCCGATCTCCTCCCTTAGACCACACAAGGAGGATCTCAGCACAGTGCACGAACTCGGTAGCACCGGTGAGAAACCCAATGTGTGTATATATATAGGAATCACACATTCTATAAATATTTTTGTTGTGGGTAGGTTTCTAATTTTAACATTTTGCCAGGGAGCGGCCTAATAGGCCTACTCTTTACGATTTCCAACTGCCCTGGGATTTTTAACGTGCGCAACTTGCACACGAAACCTCCTATTTTTTCGCCCTTATCCGAGAAGGCTAGGCATCCGATCTCACTACCCAGGATACCATGGGGTGGGGGGGGGGAGTATGACATCATTAGGACCACAGGATCTGAAAATTTTGTTCTCTCCATAAATTATATTCTCTCAACTTGGAATCGAACCCGGTACCTCTAGAACTCGAGGCGGACGTCATACCTCTTAGCCACTCCGACCCCCCAAAGTGGACATTGTGTTAAAAAAAATGACCTGGTTCTGTTTTGTTGACTCACCCCGTATGTCGTATAAGGCGACTAATATGAGGTTGTGTATGAAGCTGACAAACATCATCATGTCAAACAAATTGTCGCAAGAATAAGTCAATGTTTTCTGCAGGCTTCCTGCAAGAGGGCTAGCTGCAGTCATGGTTCCATGCTCCAAAGAGCGAAAAAGGAAAATTCTGGCGATGAAAGACTTTAAAAATACCATGTAGGTAGACGTTATAAATACCATGTAGGTAGACGTTATAAATACCATGTAGGTAGACGTTATAAATACCATGTAGGTAGACGTTATAAATACCCTGTAGGTAGACTTTATAAATACCCTGTAGGTAGACTTTATAAATACCATGTAGGTAGACTTTATAAATACCATGTAGGTAGACTTTATAAATACCATGTAGGTAGACGTTATAAATACCATGTAGGTAGACGTTATAAATACCATGTAGGTAGACGTTATAAATACCCTGTAGGTAGACTTTATAAATACCCTGTAGGCAGACGTTATAAATACCATGTAGGTAGACTTTATAAATACCATGTAGGTAGACGTTGGTTCCAAAGGTTGTTACAGCCGGGAGTTGTAGTGAGGGTAAGCTCTCACTACAGATAAAATACTTCAATGGCACGCGCCTCAAGCAGCCTCTGACAACCAAGTCCAGCTCCCGGCCTTCACGTGTGGCTCAGCTTGAGCCCGGCGGAACTGTTTTCACTGACGGGAGAAGGGGCAAAGGCGAGCGACTGGCGCCTTAAAACCAGCAGCTTCGGGCAGATAGGGCTCGTGATCCTTGGTTGGTAGCTTATCTAAGAGAAGGAACTCTGAATTCAAACCACCGCTGCCTTGCGGGAATATCCATTTATGGAATTGGCTTCGGGAGTAAACCCTGAGGATAAATCCGGAGTCGGAGTCCCTAAGGCAGTCTAATGTCGATTCGACATTATTCTGGCAACTCCTGCGACGTGGCTGGTGCCAAACTGTATCGGCTACTGCCGTTCCTTTGGATCTACCAGCTGTGTGGAGAGGGGGAAACATGCAGCATTGTCACCATCTTGATCTCCATATAACTGTGCCCAAGCCACGCTGGCGACCGGATGGTAGGGGGGGGGAAGGCAGGGGGGGGGTGGAGAGGGGGGGAGTGAATGGGGGGGGAGGGGGGTT